>OV651825.1:29320581-29618611 GCA_927349885.1 Psylliodes chrysocephalus
CCCATGATATGGAAATGCTTCCGTACTTGGCAATGACCAGTCAGAATGCCTGTGACTAGGCGCAGATTCTGTCTAGTCATAGTCAAGTATTTGTTTGCTGCAGTGTTGTCAGGATAACTTTAAGAGCTCCCTGGCAACTCTGCAATTTCTTGTTTCATCATATCTTTCCTTAAATTTCACAAGGGAATGTTTTTTAGGTCTGTAACTACCGATTTTGTTAGGCCAATAGGAGTGCTAGGTCCAAAAAGTATTTGGTTGGCTGCTTTCTTGGCTAGTGAATCAGCAAGATGGTTACCTTTCGATGTAGCCTGACCTTTGATCCATCTTAAGGTGACCACATTGTTGATGGATACTTCAGTCAAAGCTTTTTAACATTCTAGTACTAACCCTGAATAAATTCGTGGTCTGTTAAGGGTGAGTAGTGCTTGTCTGCTATCTGTATATATGAGCATGTTCCTTTCAGTGATATTGTTTCTCGTTATTTCTTTTGCTGCTATCAGAATCCCCGTTAACTCTGTTTGAACTACACTGGCACTATTGCTTAACATTTTATGTTTAGGTTTAAGAATCTGTAGTATATTACACATCCTGAGCCTTGTTTTGTTTTAGAACCGTCGGTGTAGATATGAATCGTATCTGCCACTTCTGGCTCTTCTATTTGTTCTATTATAACTTTATATGGCTTATGGAAGATATATCTCGGTGAGATGGAGTCCATGTTCGCTTAAAGCAGTGGGAACGTATCGAGCGCCTCCTGCCAAAAGTGACGGCTCGCCTCACTAGACCCTCACCGTGAGGAGGCGTGCCATTGTCGTCAGAGCAACCTCCTTGATGTAAATTTTAAGGGGAGTGAGACTAAGAATGACTTCCATCGCTCTGGTCAGTGTTGTTTTCATGGCTCCTGTTATGTTGAGACATGCTGTTCTTTGAATTTGTTCTAGTTTACGGATAGCTAATATTTTTTGGGTTTTCGGTACCCAGACAACTGCACCGTATAGGTGCAAGTTCGTGCGACGCCTCTGGGGAAGAAACTTCAGGTGCGCCCCACGGTTCGGCGGCATTGTTCATAAGCAATGTATGCTCTTTTAACGCTGTTTTCTAAATGCGCGAGTTTCATGTTAACTTGCTGTTAAAGGTGAGACCTAGGTACTTCACCTCTGTTGCAAAGTTTAATTTTGTGTTTAGGAAAGTTTTAATTTCATTTTCATCCTTTTCCTTTTGAAAATGACCATTTCTGTCTTCTTAGGATTGATAGATAGTGAATGGTCCTTGCACCGCTGTTCTATAATTTTAAGAGCTACTTGCATTTTTTCATAGAATATGTTCTCAAAATTCCCCATTTGCAGAATGACCGGGTCATTTGCATATGCTTGTGTAGTGACTGTCATTATAGAGGTGGCTGATGAGGGTGTCGAAGACCATATTCCATAGTAGAGGTGATAGCACCCTTCCCTGTGAACATCCGTTTGCAACCAAGCCTCTTATATTCACATCCTCTACACTTATGTTTACTGCTGGCTTTAAGAGCATGTTACGTATCCACCCACTAACCATTTGTGGAAAATTTCTGTTGGTTAGCGTGTGTATTATCTAGATAATATTTATTCAAAATTCGAAGTAATGGTTATAACGTAGCTGTGTTCTTCTAATTGTTATTGGACCCTACTTATTAAAATAGTAGTAAAAGGTTTAGTTTGGATAAAAATTAGGATTTTCGACCTATTTCTTGAACCATGTATATGTAATATTTCAGGAATGTTTACTTTTTTAATCAAGAAAAAATAAAATAGTAAATTCATTTTATTTAACAATAATTATTTTTCTCTTCTTTAGCCTTTTTTGTCCTCCAACTTTGGACATAATTTTCCAAACTTGCGGTTCATCTTTTATTGAAAGACTTTACTTTATCCTACTAAGAAACATATATATGAACAAATGCTGCTGGAATTTAATATACGTAGCTCGTTGTGAAAATTTATTATTTTTAATATAGTTTGTATTAGACGTGAACTTTCCTTGCGGTTAGCATTTGTCCTTGTAGAAAATATCTGAAAGAATCTACTAACCTCGATATTAACTCAGTTGTAAAAGAAAAATTGTTAAGTTTAAATCATTTAGTTGGATTAATTTATGCTTTTTACTATTTTACTATTAAAACATTTTTAAAGCCTTGAAACTTTGGAGTTTTTATATAATGCGTCATTTTTGGGTATAATACTTAATGATTTCGTGGAGAGAGTGTCTCACTCGAACAAAAAACAATTTTGTGTACAACGAATAACACAAAATAATTGTAGGCTGTTATTTTGTATTTTGGTATGAGAGACAGCTCGATCTATTAGTTATGGAAAACATGTATCACCCGTTATTTGGCATAACTTATTATATAATTGGAAATTATTTTAAGAAAGCGAATTTTCCAATGATGTTTTATTATCAAAAGTTGATTGGACATTTGTAGAAGTGAAATGTAAGTGGAATGAGTACTTCAGTGTGTAAAAATTTATTTTTTTTTTAATTAAAATTAGGCTGAGCGCTTTCGGCTTACAAAGCCATCCTCAAAGCCATTCTAAAAGGCGTTACAAATTAATTTTTTTTTAATACTAACAGATATGAACTTATGTATAAGACACCTTTCACATGGAAATGAAATTAAATTCGAGAATGAAATTAAATGATTGAAGATCAGTTTAAATTACAGAATAAAATTATATTAATAACAAGTTAAGTGACAATTATAAGTATATTTATCTAAATAAGTAAAAAGTGTAATTTTTACTAAACTAAAATTAAAAATAATGAATTTAATGGAATTAAGACCAAAATTTTAGGTCTTTAAAATCTAAATGGTTCAATTTTTAGTTTTCGCAGCAACAATTTACATTCCTAGGAAATACAAAGCTCGCTTAATGGCGCACCTTTCCACCTCCGATTTAACTGCGGTTAGGATGGAATACGTTATCAAAAGGGAAAAGAAAACGTTAATCCTGGCATCTGCATACCTCCCCTCCGATGTAACCACGCCATTACCCAGCAAAGAAATGGAGGATCTGATTGCATACTGCCTGGAACAAAAGTTTGAGCTAGTAATAGGTTGCGACTCAAACGCTCATCATTTCAGTTGGGGCAGTAAGGGTAACAACGCTAGAGGTGTGTCACTTTATGATTATATAATTACCAAAAATCTTTGTATTTTAAATAAGGAACTACCAACATTTTTAAACTCTCGCAGATAAACACTAATATATATCACTTTATCCACAACTGGTATCTATAAATCAATTCTAAACTGGCAAGTGTCTGATAACATTTCGATTTTAGACCACCGCTGGTTAACATTCAAAATAAACTTGATGTTGCCGACCTCCAGGCTATCTCGGAACCCTAGGAAGACGGACAGGGCAATCTATGCCCACATTCTCCAGGAGGCTCTGAGAGAGATGGAGGCCGAAACAACAAACAATGCTTTGAGAAGTACTCAAACACTATTTAAAGCGCAATAAACAATGCCTATAAAAAATCCTGTCCCCGGAGGCTGGTCCAACACAATCAGACGATTACCGCATGATGGTGTCACGAGTTGGATCACCTCAGAAAGATGGCTAGGAAATCCTTTAATAAGGCAAGAACCACAAAACTCAAAGAGGACTGGGATACCTACAAATCTCACCTCAGAAAATACAAAAAAATCGTCAGACAAAACAGAGAGATGCATGGAGATCCTACTGCGAAGAAATCGAAGATTTCCGCAGGCAGCGAGGCTTCAAAAAGCTGTATCAAAAGATCCACACCAAAGCATTGGTGCGCTAATTAGAGAGAATGGCACGATAACTGCCAACCTCGAAGATAGCATCAAACTTCTGCTGTCAACACACTTCCCTGACTCGGTCATTACAGAAGAGGCCGACTGGGTAGAGGAAGAACACAATCCATCTGTCTATGTTGTTGTAACAATCAAAATTATATATTTAAGTTGGTACTGCAACGTTCTTAGATCCTTTTTAGTCTTAACAGTTTGTAACACTGTAAGGCTGACAGTTTGTCATTCATATCGACCCGTTGATGGCGTTGATCGTTAGAAGTTCGCTGTTTATAATTATTGTAATTTCAAATAGTTAATATTACAATCTTTACTTTTTCACTCAGTATTTTATTACTACCACCAGCTTCCACCACAGTCTATGATTGGCAAACTGCCAAACACATTGTAGACGATAAAAAAATTAGATGGACAATATCCCGCTTCTCTCCATTTAAATCGCCAAGACCTGACGGTATCTATCCAGCCCTACTTCAGTGGGATCTGGAAGAAATCACACCGCGCCTGGTGGGTATATTCAGATCCTCGTTGACTCTGAGGTATATCCCCAAAAAATGGAGAGAGATAAAAGTGGTATTTATATCCAAACCTGGAAGGATGGATTACACTGTCCCAAAAGCATACCGACCAATTAGTCTGACATCGTTTTCCATGAAGACATTGAAAAGGCTCTGCGAAAGGAACATAGAGGATGCGGTGATTACAACAACGGCGCTACACCCAAACCAACATGCATACACTTCCAGGTAGATCTACTGATGCAACCCTACATCTAGTTGCTGGCCTGATAGAAAGATCCCTGGACAATAAGGAGTCCGCCTTGGGTGTTTTCATAAACATAGAAGGTGATTATAATAAAACCACCTTCCCAAAGATAATACACTTACTAACCAACAGGAATGTTTCGCATATGGTTAGTGGGTGGATACGTAACATGCTCTTAAAGCCAGCAGTAAACATAAGTGTAGAGGATGTGAATATAAGAGGCTTGGTTGCAAACGGATGTTCACAGGGAAGGGTGCTATCACCTCTACTGTGGAATATGGTCTTCGACACCCTCATCAGCCACCTCTATAATGACAGTCACTACACAAGCATATGCAGATGACCCGGTCATTCTGCAAATGGGGAATTTTGAGAACATATTCTATGAAAAAATGCAAGTAGCTCTAAACATTATAGAACAGTGGTGCAAGGACCATTCACTGTATATCAATCCTAAGACGACATACATGGTCCTGTTTACAAGGAAAAGGATGAAAATGGAATTAAAACCTCCAGAACTCCTAAACACAAAACTAAACTTTGCAACAGAGGTGATGTACCTAAGTCTCACCTTTGACAGCAAGTTAACATAGAACTCGCATTTAGAAAACAGATTTAAAATTGCTTATGAACAGTGCCGCCTAATCGTGGGGCGTACCTGGGTTTCTACCCCAGAGTCATCGCATGGACTTACACGGCTATCATAAGACCTATGCTAACATACGGTGCAGTTGTCTGGGTACCAAAAACTCAAAAATTAACAGCTATCCGTAAACTAGAACAAATTCAAGGAACAGCATGTCTCAACATAACAGGAGCCATAAAAACAACACCGACCAGAGTCATTCTCACTCCCCTCGATATTTACATAATTTATAAAAGCTTTTCTTAAAAAATAGTTTAATAATATGCCCTAATTTTGATTATTTAATTTATAAATCAAGAGCTTTTAAAGACGACGTTTTTCTCTTAAATGTGAAATAGGAGTTAGTTAACAGGAGTTAGCGAAAAGGAGTTAGTGATCAGAAGTAAGTGAACATTACATTAAATGACCAAATCAATAAAAACCAAGTTTTGTACCTACCACATATCACAGTTCTGATTTAAACAAAAACACCCATTCACTAATTTTTAATATTTACTTATACTGTTAGAATCAGCGAATTAGGATGCCGCTGCCACTGGGAGTCGACGGTACCACATCTCGCCAGTTGCAGTTATCCAAGAGAGAACGGGAACACTTGACTTGAATTTCTACCAGCCGAACGCAATGAAGTGATAGGCATTATGCTCGTTAAAGACACTCTTTATTTTGTTTCTTAATTAATTACATTTCAAACATTGTTTACGAGATATTTAATAAAACATTATAAAACCATTGAATAGATTTCAAAGATAATTGATGTAAATAATACCACAAGATGGTTTTCATGAATCTCTTTATTATCTCATTAACACCTATATTTATAATATCACAAACAATAACAATACAAAATAACAATTACAATTATTTAATATTTTAAATACACATTCAAAATATATTATTCCAATTTCGACCTCGTTCAATGTTTTGCAAATAGTTTTTATTTTGATTTAGTCAGCATTTTTATTATTATAATTTACACATCAAACTATATACGAAATTGGAACGCTGTATGAAATTAAACATTTTAAATAAATAAAATAATTAATTTAGTATACAGGATGTTGATTTTATTATGTTCAAATCTGAACAACCATGTTAACACGTGTTTTGTGAAGTGGCTATAAAGGGTGATAAATCATTTTAAAACAATAATTTTGAAGTTAATTCTTTTAACTTCTAATAATACTCAGGGTCCCCGCAAGGGTTATCGCCGCCTGCGGGCCGGAAATATTTTGGTGCCCTTTGAATATATGTAGTACTTATATAAATAATATTTTGAAGAATAACAACTTTAAGCTGACACATATGTTTTTTAAATTTCCTGGTTTGCTGTAATATTCTTGTAGTCGTTTAACATTTGAGCGAATTGCGAAACCACATTTAATTTTAATTTTGTAATGAAAACAGATATTTCAAAAACCAATATTTTATTTTTACAAACGAAAAAACAAACCAAACAGTAAACAAATAAAACATTCAATTATACAAAAATTAAATAGGTTTTTTTCTGGATTTGGCTGCTGCAAATTCTTTTATAACATTGTCAAAATCAATTTTATCGAGAATCTCTCTCTATAGCTAAGATTGCCAAACCCGATAATCTTTTTTGTGACATGGTAGACCTCAAATAATTTTTAATTTTGAAAAGGATCTCTCACAAGAAGCTACAGATACAGGTAAAGTAAGCAGGATTCTTAACGAAATAATAATAATATTTGGTAGAGATGTTATGTTACACGGAAAAAAAAAATTGTAGAACAAATTTCTACAATTATAGATTTTTTCTCTACAATAAATAGTACATATAGAGACAGGGACAATTTGAAGTAAAAATGTCCAAATATTTGTGGAGAATGTATTGTATAGTTATTATCTACAATATTTAGTAAAAATATCCAAATGCATCATAAGAATTGTTCTACAAATTGTTATAATTTTTGCTATTCATTGTATGAATTTATATTAAAAATGTATTGCGTTTTATGAAAATAAATACGAAAATTTTACACAATAAATAGTAAAAATTCATACAAATTGTAGTAATTTTTAATAAAACTTGTAGTAGTATTCCATAATTATTATAATTATAACCTAGAAAAAAAATTTCCTTAATAAAATATTCAATTTATTGTTTTAATATAAAAGATACAAAGTCTTAATTACATTATGTAATAAATAACAGTAATAATAGCACCCTCAGTCTCAGTTGGCTTTTCTGCACCTGAAAAATATGAAATAAAAATTAATAACAATTGAACTGTACATACCCTTAAAACTGGGATATTTATCACCTTTACACTGATTTGGATATTAAATGACTAAGTCAGATAACTTACAAAAATGAGAAAGTAGGTATGTCACAATTAAGACAAAAAATATCATTGAATTTGGCACAAAATTCGATCGTTGGGCACAACATTCGATCGTTGGCCACAACTATTTTTTTTAAAATAATCTACTAAGGTTATTTAAATTAGTTATCTAAAGGTAAATTATTCAGAAACAATAAATGTACTTACCACCAATAGAATTTATTATTAAAATTTCCTCAAACGCATCGGTGCTTATAATATAATGTGTTATAGGTACTCGTATATGTACCATGCTTTGTTATGTGAACATGGCGAACGGCTATTGCTGTCTGGCCATTTATGATCGACGTCAGAAAACGTTGGCCAATAGCAGAATTCTGTTTTGTTCACATGACTTAGAATTTCTACAATATTATAGAATATTTTTGAACAAAATTGAATTTTTTTTATAAGAAGGGATATAAATTATTACTATTTTTTGTAGAGAAAATTACTATTTTTTGTAGAGATAATTATTAATATTTGTACAAATTTTTTCAGAAGTTAGTAATAGTAATTACGATAATTGTAATAAATTTCTACTTCTACAAACAATAGTAAAATATACTAAACATTGTGGAATTCTTTCGTATTGTTGTAGCATTTTATTCGACAATTCAATTGCTACAATAATAAATAGTTTTTAACTATAAATTGTAGTAAAATGTTCTACAAATTGTTAAGTATTTTTCTACAAGTCTACTACTACAACATTGTAGTAAAATTTTCTAGTCACATTTTTTTCCGTGTATGCACTAAGGAAATGTCTCAATGCCTTTACCGACCCTTTCAATCCTATTTTTTCAAGGAAGTGTAGGATTTGAAGTGGCTTCAAGTTAGGTAAATCTTCCTCTTCTATTTGATATCCTTCTAGAAATAGTGCCCTTGGATTCTGGAGTGCTACACATTCAGTTAGAATGTGAATGAAGGTTTCGTCCTCCTCCTCACAGAATCTGCACTCACTATCCTCTACTACTCTCAGTTTACTTAGGTGTCTTTTTAGTCGGCAATGCCCGGTAAGAATCCCTGTTACAATACGTAGCCTGTTCTTGCTCAGGCAGATGCAGGCTTCCGATCTTTTCTGGTTATATTCACCCAGAAGTATCGTGGCCTGTTTCAGCCCCAAGAGATTGTTCCAATTATCGGTAGAGATGAAGTTAGATTGTTTTCAAATATATATTGTAAAATGTCGAGGGGATTTGATGCTTCAGGTAATGAAAACAATCTTAGGGCTTTTACCTCATTAAATAAATAATTTTCTTCTACGTCAGCCTCCTCCTTTTTCTGATCACTTAGCTTTTGCTGAAGAGCACGACAGCATTTTAAAAGATCCTCGTCATTTAATTTAAAAAATATTAAAAAAACCCCCAAAAACGTTGTCGTAATCGGATATTATTTCAAATCTACTATTTAAAGAACTTAGTGTTTGATCAATTATTTTTGAAAAGAAATTTATTTTAAACGCTGTTTTTGGATCTTAAGGTGTCTCATCTCTCTGTTCATAATCGAAAAGTTTTGGTTTATACTTTCGTCTAACAGTATTTAATGGAGGAAAACCTTGTTCTTTCTCAAGAGCGGCTGCTAGGTTTTCAGCTTAAGCAAGTTTTTTCTCGAAAACATTTTCATCTCTATAATTTTTAAAATTATCAACTAGATTCTTTAAATAGTTTTGGCACACTTTAATATCAATCGTTACACTTTGCATCATTTTGCTTACAATTCAAATCTGGAATAAAACATCAAACCAAATTTTTACACTTCAAATAAATTTAAAAGATTGATTACTTAATAGCATAGAACTTGCTATAAGCCTTGCTTCTATGTTAAAAGTATAATTTTCTGCCATTTCTAGAAGGCTATCACAAATTTGAATTAAATGAAACTTTTTTTAAGGCATCAAGTATCACTTAGGGGTTTTAGATTTAACTTCGGGACATGCTTTTTTATAATATACCACTTTTTTGTGGATGAAGAGAAAAATACATAAAGTTCTTGTACAATATTGAAAAAGGTAACTGTTTCATTTGAAACTTTAGCAGCATCATTTACTGCTAAATTTAAGCTGTGTGCAGCGCATCGCACAAAAAATGACTTGGGATTAGATCGAGTATGCGTTTTTGTAAACCAGTATGTTTCCCGTGCATATTCACCCTTGATCTCTCATGTCTTTAATATCTAAATTCAAATTTTTCAAAAGTTCAACGACAAAATCAAATAGCCCTTCCTCTGTCGAGTCGGATATTGGGTTGAACCATTGTATTTAGAGAAGATAGTAGAACAACCTTATGGACGTTTCATTGGAGGCAATTCTGTCGCGACATCTGTTAGAAATTCATCAAAATAGCCCGAACGCTAGCACTTCCTCGATCATTGAGTACAGAATTCTATATACATAAAATTTTCTTAATTTTTAAATTCATATGGGTAGAGTTCTAAATTTAAATTACTATTGTTTATATTCTCTAAAATGATAATAAATCGTAAATAAATGTTCAACAAGCATAATTAAACTCGTATATTCCATTTTTAAAACAAATATTCTGAATCGACTATGGGCCCATCTATTAGTAAATAGAGAAATTACGTTTGTTTCGAAGACGACAAAATTATCAAAGACATGACTTGGACACCACGGAGCTTGCTGCCATCTATTGATACTGTCCATTGTCCTCCAAGATAATTTGCATTGGTATTGTTTTACTAGTTGATCTAAATACAATGGTTGAACGCTATGAAACTCTCTTGTATTTGAGCCTTTTTTTTAGAAATGTCATTTAGAACAACATAACGCAAAACGAGGCTTATTTGCTCTGTATGACTTGTATCCGGTGTACAGTCTAAAATTATTAAATAATTTTTGGAATTTCGTTTTGTATCTGCCTAAATAATGGGCCATTTTTAAATAATTGGTTTGTGAGTTTTGCACTCGACTAATGTGATCTTTCATTTAAGGATCAAAAGAGGAAATCATCTCGACAGCTTTGAGGAAGTTTCCATTATCAAATTCAAAAAGTATTTTGGAAAAACCTTGGAACGCTAGACATTGTCTGGATAAAAATTTGACAACTGTAACAATTCTTTCCAGAACGTCATGCCAATATTTTTTTTGTTTCTAAAACCCGCAAGTGATGGTTGTGGATAATTTAAATATATTTTTTTTTAAATTCATCTATGAATTCATGTGAACATTATGTACAATTGATGTTTCATGTCTTTTTATGGCTAAGGACACATATTGTCAATCAGAAAAACCATGAGTATCAGAAAAACTATTGAAAGTCTTAATGAAAATTTTACAACAAAAACAAACTTCGATTTTTTCGAAACTGAGTAAATAAGCCAAATTCTATTTGCTTCTTCTCCATTTCCTAGTTTTCTGATAAAGTACCTACTAGAAAATTTTCTTTTGTCTTTGTGTTTATTAGCTGGAAATTGATAATTGTTTCCAATCAAAGGAGGACCACGATCAACCAATATTCTGACTTCGTCGTTGGTAATGCTTCTGAGCCATTAACCGAACCAGGGTCCTCTGATATAAGAATACTAGTATTCTCAGTCACCGCTTCAGTAGAAACTTCATCGTCAGAAGTGTCACTTTATCCGTCTTTGTTGGGATGGTCGACTCTATAGAGAATATATTTTCGATAAGTGATGATGATGTTGATGGTTCACATGTTGCAGAAGATGGTGATGCCGCCGCTTCAGAAACTGTATTTTTACCTTCCTCTATCGTTTCAGTGTTGTAAACTTGACTTTTTCGCAAGAAATGTTTCATAGCCAGCCATATTCTCCCTTTCTTGGACTCTAACTTTTTTTGCTCTCGAAATTTTGCACCAGAAGGTCGTTTTCTCTTCTGTGGCTTCTAGAAATTAAGGAATACTAGATCAAAAATTGATAAAGGCATTTAATATTGAGGGTAAGTCAGGTTTTAGTGCACAAACTTTAACAAAAAAAATAATAAAGATATTTTTTAGACCTAATTTGCCACACAGGAAAAAAATCACATTTCCCGATTTTCAGATGTGAAAAGTATTGAATTACTTCTGTAGTGTTTTCCACAATATCTTATGCATAGCCGAAGTAAGTCAAAGTCAAAGGAATATTCCCGTTTCGCCTAACATAAAAATTTGGTGCGCTTTGGTAGCGTTTTGCCTGACTACATGTTAAACGGAAAAAAATAGTTGCAATTCTTCTGACCTGCTCAGGTATTAAATATGTATTTGCTGTAAAGAAATCTAATACTAACAAATGAATAATAATAAGAAATGAACATAAAATTAAATTAAAATGTAATAGTTATTTGATTTGATAGAAACATAAAATATAGAGCACCCAGTATAGTAAAAAGTTAGTAAAATAGAAACGGAAAAAAATAGTTACGATTTTCCTGACCCGCTTAGGTATTAAATATGTATTTGCTGTAAAGAAATCTAATACTAACAAATGAATAATAATAAGAAATGAACATAAAATTAAATTAAAATGTAATAGTTATTTGATTTGATAGAAACATAAAATATAGAGCACCCAGTATAGTAAAAAGTTAGTAAAATAAAAACTAAACATTTTTTCAAATTGACGAAGCGTAAAGCGAATAAACTATTTGAATTTAAAAAAAATTTTATGTGTCCCAATAACCGTTCAGGCCAAAAAAATATATATTTAAAAATTAAAATTCCTCCAGTAATAATTTCAACTATACATTACTTTAGAAAAGTACTTAGTATATCTGTGAAAAAAGATTTAAAAGAAAAATTATCATGATGGTTTAGAAAATTTTAAAATAATTGATTTAAAAACACTGGAACAAAACGCTTAATAATGTGCAGTTTTTTTTTTGTTTCAAATCAAATCATCCTTATAAATCAAATTTTGCATGTATTTTGAAAATGGCTTTTATGATAAAAAAAGCACGCACCATGCAACTTATGGTCAGGCGAAACGATACCACAATTTGAGCTTGTCAGGCGAATCGGGAAATTTTAATTGGTCAGGCGAAATGGGAACGGGCGAATTGAGCATAAATCAAGTCAAATACATAGGTATTATGTGGGTAGGTACTTACCATTTCATAAAATTTAATTACAACCCAATTAACACAAAATATAAAGCACTCTGTCGAATATTTATAACTATAACTTTGCGTCTTGGTTTTTGACCTTCACGTAGTCGAAGAAAATATTAACTATTTGGATTACAACGCCTCCTGCAGTTTTATTTATTCTCGTGATCTCGTAGTTCGTAGATGAGTCTTGAAGTCTGGACAGGAAATATCGACAAGATCTATTATGAAACTTACTCGTTGTTCGTACAGTATTCGAGTCTGGACAGGAAAAATCGACAAGTTTATACTTTATACGGGTATTCATGGTATTGCATGTTGCACACAGAATTAACTTACCTATTGATTGTATTATATTTAATAATTAACGCTAATTGAATAGCTATTTGATTTCAAAAATAGATATGTTTTCTGTCACGATAGGAATAGGTCATTATATCAACGAACATAAACTTCGATAACATTATTGATTATATTATCATGAATTGAGATAAAAACATTTTTGATTTCTTTAGTGTCTCAGTGCCTTGTTTATTAAAATTAATGGAAAAATTAAAAATTCGAATTGTATACAGACCTCCGGTTTGGCGCCCCTTTAGAGGTGCGCCCGCGTGCAGTTCACGCGTTGCACTCGCAGTTGCGGGAGACCTGATAATACTTTATCTTGATTGTGTTACTAGTATTATTGTATCTTAAATTAAAATTGAATGAAACTATTAAAACGAGAATGGTTTTCTCAATTTTTCTTGTTATATATACTGGCAAAGTAGGATAAAAAATCTGATTACGCATCCCTCTAACTTTACCGAAATAATTGGGTTCTAATCTAAAAGAAGACCGCCAAAGTAAAGTTTCTTTTTACCAATGATCTACGAGCCGCATGACAACCGTAGTGTATACATAAATAAGCCTGCGCACAGTGGAACGGACCATCCTTAGTCGTCTCTAAAATATGCCCCTTGGTTATTTTTTTAGATAGAAATTTAAAATTTGGTATCCTTTTCTATGCCGTATTGCCGGCTCGACCACGAATTTGGCTGTCAAATGAAGGATATGTGCAAAGAGTAGACACTATTGAACAGTGGACCAACACACTGTGTACTTACAATATATTTTTCTTAAACTATGCTTTGCTGTCGAAAAATTGGGATATCGGGATTTATTTTGATTTTTCAATAGCTATTTAAATTTTTTTCTTGAAGTATTTTTATATTTTCAATATTAATTAATCAAATCCAACTTTAACCATTTTATCCCTCGACGTAAATCCGTAATTTTTAACTAGATGTTCTATAAAAACTTAAAAGTAGTAAAGCAGTGTAGGGGTTTACGATTCACTTAACCTTTTTAATAAATTGAAAACCGCAAAGCTCATTTCATGAAGAGCTCTTTCATTAAAGTTTATCCACTTTGAAGGTTTGTACATACTGCATAAAGTTTCGAAGGTGAGAGACACCAGACGAACTTGCGGAAACTTCGGTTATAGTTTGTCTTTGTGTGTCAAAATGTTATGAAAGTTGTTACAGAGATACCAACTCTAATGACACAGCGCAAATTGTTTGACGTTTATTGGAAGTTTAAATTTGGTATATAATTAGATGGCAGATTTCAGTCTTGAAAGTTCTGTTTATGAAATTATTTTGTCGATATATTGCATAGAAGAATTTTAATAAAAGTTGCTTTTGTTATGTTTTACGAACTTTTAATTATAGCTACCCACAAACTTTAAAAATCCTCAAGTCTGAGAACGACATAAGAAGGTTGAGTTATGCTATTTTTGAATAAAAACACGTTTTGAAAGATTCATAGAGTTTTCATGTAATAAAGACCATATCCCAACCCGAACCAAAAATACAGAGAAATATATTAATAATATTATTGCTTTATTTAAAAGGAAATTTAGTATACAATTTACAATTAGTATATAAATAAAGTTAAGAGTCGATAAGTTATAACTTGTTTCGACAGGTAATTGCAAATATAATTTGCCAATGATATTATGTGAGAAATAAAAATTTAAACTGATGGTATGCATAAGTTTATAATATTATGTAACGATCCAGTTTTTATATTAAGACAAGTACTTTTTGATAGCCACTTGTATGTGTAATTTTAGTCTACGCTTACCTTTTTATCCAAATAAGGGTGTTTATTTACTACAATTTTCGTTTCGATATCCCTGTGTTCGTTTACAGTTGGTCCATGTAACTTTTAGTCCATTTAGTTGAACGTCCCTAAAAATTTGAGTTTTGCTGCTATTATCGAATTAATTACCCTGTTTCAGTACTTGTTTAGTAGCTAAATATACATCATACCTTTTATAGTGATTTTCTTCTTAATTTTTAGCATCTATCGCATTTTCAGATCCTGTATTTCGAACATT
Source organism: Psylliodes chrysocephalus (assembly GCA_927349885.1). Taxonomy (NCBI): domain Eukaryota; kingdom Metazoa; phylum Arthropoda; class Insecta; order Coleoptera; family Chrysomelidae; genus Psylliodes; species Psylliodes chrysocephalus. The sequence goes on from OV651825.1 coordinate 29,335,609, forward strand.
CACTTAAGTTATTAGCGAAATTTCCAATATTCATTTAGTAAATTGTCATAGATTCATATCATCCAAGTACATATATTCTCCCAATCTAATAATAAATCTGTTATTATCTTTTGGTTTTTGGTAAGCTGTAGAAAACTAATAAATAAACATTTTTGATGTTATTTTTGACGTCTCCGTCAAAATGGTTAGGTTAATGATCTTTTCTTCTTTCTTTTTTTGGGATTTGCTTGTTATTATTCGGAAATATTACTGTGTTCGTAGCAGCTCTGGGTTCCTTCGTTTGATTATTAGAAATTGTGTCACTCCGGAATTGATATTCACCTGTTTCATGACATTCTCGACGTGATTTATCGATTTGTGCGTGTCGTATTTCGGCAGCAATTAGGCATTCCAAACTGAATGGCTACCAGTGGGTTTTGACAGGTTATGATATGGCAAAATTATGGCAACCCTGTAGGCCTGGTGATTTGACAAGGTCAATGAAATAGATAGTTAAATAGATTGATTATCCATATTTTTTAAAATTAACATAAGCTTATGCCTTGAACTAAAAAAGTAAGCAATTATTATTTTTTAAATATCTAAAGGCTGAAAATTGGTTTTAAAACACATTTTTGCTAAACCGATTCAAATTAATAAATATTTGCCGGGCAATATGGCCGCTCGCAAACGACCAGCTTTGAGCAATCTATATAACTATATAGGTATCATTGACCCTGTTAATGAAAACATGACAATAGGGTTGCCATATCTAAACTGTCAGTCCCCACTGGTAGCTATTTGGACAGGTCGTTGGAATGCCTAATAGATTTGTTTTAAAACGGTATTCTGGACGAAGACAACACCCTTCGTTATTTGGTGTAAACCATTTGTGTGTTCGAAGAAGCGAGAGCTTTAAACTCGTGTTGCTCGGAACTGCACCCTAAAGGAATGTGTTTTTGCATAACGAGTGTTTCAAGCACACGTGCAGTAAAAACTGACAACTGACAGACTGACACGAGACTACCTATTACTACCTTTTACATACGATTTATAGATTTAACATTTTGAGAAAATGGATCCTAACTATCCTAAAGAATTTATTTTGAAAGTAAGTCATGCAAAATATAATTTTTTCTCAAAGACAACTTTAAACCTATTTTATTTAGGAACTCATGGCGACCTACAAGCCTTTATCATCGGAGTCTAGTTCATCTTCATCATTGTCTTCAGACGAAGAAACTGATAGACAAAATCATTTTCGGATTGAAAGTTTCATTGAAAAAGTTGTGCCAAAATACACAGAAGATGAGTTTAAAAGACATTTTAGATTATCTAGAACAACAGCAAATAAAGTTATTCAACTTTATCAAGAGTCTGAATTTCATCCTAAACATGCAGAAGGCAGATAAATAATCACAGCAAAAAGGACTTTCTTGATGTGTGTGTGGTATTTAAGCAATCAAGAGACTTTTCGACAGATATCGGACAGGTTTAATGTTACAGAGAGTTCTGCATATAGATGTATTAGAAGAGTGGTACATTTTTTAAACTTCATACGAGCTCGAGTCATTCGGTGGCCTACTGAAGAGAAACAAATTAGTAATCAAAATAAATTCAAAAGCGTAAAAGGAGTAGATAATGTTATTGGAGCTATTGATGGAAGCCACATAGAAATCCCAAAGCCAAAAAAAGATCAAAATGCGTATATAAATAGAAAAGGGTACCACAGTTTGCTGATGCAAGGAATTGTAGATAGTAGCAAAAAATTAATAAATGTATTTTGTGGGGAGCCAGACTCCATGCATGATGCCAGATTATAAAGAAAATCAGGTATATACCAAAAAAATATCTGGAAATCCTGATTTTATTGGCAATTGTTTTTTAATTGGTGATTCGGCTTATCCAAATTTAAGCTGGTTAGTAACACCTTATCAAGATAATGGTTTTTTGACTAAACATCAGAAACAATTTAATTATTTTTTATCTTCTACCAGAGTCATAGTATAAAACAGCTTTGGTCTTTTTAAAGGCAAGTTTAGGAGACTTCGTGGACTAGATAATATTGATAATACATTTTGTAGTGAACAAGTAATGGCTGCATGTGTACTACACAATATTTGTTTAGACAATGGGGATAATTTAGATACAGAAAAAGAAGATTTTAATCAACCATCTCATACAGGGTGTTCTAGAAGAGATTTGAATGTACACTTGGAAACCACTAGAGAAGAAGAAGTTTATAATAAACTGTTTAATAATAATTAAATTAGTATTATGTGAAACCCATCCTTATAAGGCTTGTTATTAAAAATAGCTGTAGAATTGTTTATTTGTGTATAGTCAAATAAATGTCTAAAAATCGCAAAAATATTTTATTGTAAACAAACAAGAATACATTAAAACTTCCTATTTATTTAATAATTTTTCCAAAAGACTCATTTTTCTTCTGTCAATTTCCAATCTCTCCTTTTTAATGGCCATCTTTTCTTTGTGTTTCAAATCTTTCTTCTTGTATTCATCGTTTTTCATTTCCAAGTATTCTTTTTTTAATTTATTGCTACCCATTTTATTTTTTACTGTGGCTGCTTTATTTTCCACAATGATGATGGATGGGCCACTTGTCTCGGCCTCTGCTTCGAGACAATTTGATTCTGGAATTTTCTTATCAACTCGTTTCACTATAGAGTTGATAGAATGATTACATGCATTTGTAGGTTTTTCACCCAAAATATTTTCGAGGCCATCAAAAAATAAAAATCTAGTGGGCCACGGCCAGAAAGGTTTTTATTGTCCTTTGTCTTTGAGTAGCTTCTTGTTAAGCTTTTCCACTTATTTTGTACACTTTGTACTGACAGTGTATAACCGTGACTAATTAGGTCATTTGTCACATGTTCAAATACAAATTTTCTCTTTTTTTGGATTGTTCAAATCTTTAACGTTATTTTCCATTGAATTGATTAAATGGAGAGTTTGGTCATAGTTCCAAACAGATTTTAAAGCCCCATCCGTTCCCCTACTAATGGTTGGTGTAGATTCTGATTCTATTTCACTTTAAATCTCCATTGCATTATCATCGGCACTATTTTTGTCAGTTACATTGAAAGATTTATTGCATCTCGCATGAAAAAGCAGCGAATTAGCATAATTGTAATCTGTAATAAATAAAATATAAGTATACGAATTTTTTAGAGATTATAATAAATATTACCTTTTTGTGTCCTCTTGGCATCTTCTACACTTAAAATTAATTTATATTCTATATTCATTTCTGGATCTTCCAGAATTAATTCGGTTTTATTTTCCATTGTACAACCTAACTAGTAACAAATTGTATCTCTAACTTATACCGGGTGTTCAAATTAAAGTTAAATACCGCCGAAAATATGCATTATAGGAAAAAAGTTTCAGACAAAAGTTTTATAGTTTTTTGGGGGAAACATTTTGGCTAAATTAATTTTTTTTATAGCTGACCATAATATGACCATATCGAGGTGTACTTTGTTTTTTAAATGGGAACCCGATTTTTTTTACATATTCTTAAGGTACGTAAAAAAATAAGAAACTTGATGGAAATATTTTTTTTATTCGACTTTTACTTTTTAAGTAACAGCTACTTGAAAATTTTGCTGGACGAAAAAAAAGTTGGCCATATTATGTTCAGCTATAAAAAACGATTTTGGCCAAAATTTTTTCCCTACAAAACTATAATACTTTCGTCTGAAACGTTTTTTTATAATAGGCGGTATTTAGCTGTAACACTTTAATTTGAACACCCGGTATAACTATAACCACCTAATAATTAATAACTCTTAACTTAAAACTTTTGGATTAATCCTTGAAAAAACATAAACATAACCTAAAATCGCAGACCACGCCAAAAAATACAAAAATGAGCTTCATGCACCACAAAAAATGTTGGTGCTTGAGAGGTAAGGGGAATGAAGCCGTAAGTACTCCAGTGTTCCAAGAACCAAGTCAAAAGGAATCGGTGCTTGGTGTTCTGTGTCGCTTAGATCACTCCGTTCCACAAAAGGAATACGCCTATTATTAATTTTTGAGAATTACGTGCATCTCGCCGGTGGTGAATAGTTCTGGTATTCACGAATTCGAGATCTGGTAATTTTGGTTTGTGACCACAGGTAATTTGTTGATTGGTCAGTACGACTTTTTGAGGTCAGGTGACGACTAGATCGAGAGGTAATTGGTCGCTAACGTTCGGTTTACGGCGATGTCTCTCGAATAAACTGAGAAGGTGAAGCTAGCGTGGTTTCAAAAAGAACGTTTGTTGGGTATAGCAAAGTTGGACGGTTTTATTTTTGGCTGTCGAGCATCCTTGGGATTACGGAAGATTTTTGTGGTTTGTGAGCCATCTCCGTCTGGGAGGATAATTTCCCGTTTCCTCCATTACTGTGAGGGCATTTGGTTTGGTGTCTGTGATTTGTGGATTATTAGTGGTTGAGTTTTGTCGGCCAACCTCTTGTTGGATTTTTGAATTGGATAGCTGGCCCCTTTGGAAAACACCTTGGCCATAACCGCCGTTCACACTTATGCTCGTTAGGAACCTAAGTTGGTTTGGATTTGGACCCTTTTCTAATTAAAAGGGTTTCTCGGAGGGGGCATAGAAAACCCTATTTGTAAACATTTGAACATTTGGTGCATATGGAGATTTGGATCACCTGTGGATTTCGAAGGGCTGAGCAGCCCGAATCAGCTAGTGTGGTAGTACTGTTCTACGAGATCGTTGATTGCAGCTGCGAAGAAGCCATGATTTGTTCAGCTAAGTCCGCCCTGTTTATTTAAGTTTATATAATCGTACACCGATTTTCGTTTTTTTATATATATAAGTCTTTCTTCTTTAATTGGGATATGTAGCGCACACATTATTAATTTAATTTCAGGGATTGTGTTTTAAATTGCTTGGGGTAGATTTACTGTGTAAATGAGAGTATACTTGGCATTAATGGTCCATTTTACTTTTATATATATTTAGATGTAAGGCGGAAATTAAGGTTACTCTTATTTTTATTTCTCTAACATCGATGATTAATTTTTACCTGTCGTTTTTGGTACCAAAACCGCCGTGCGTTATTCACTTTTAGTGTACTTTTATTTATTTAATCTCCGCTTAGATACTTAATATGTAAGTACTAGTGTTTCAATAATTTTTGTTATATTTTCGACTTGTGCGCTACTCAAAATTTGTGATAGTGTTAATTTGTTTTTGCTTATACCATATTTAAATCACACGTTGCTTTTTGTAGCCTTTCTCTCAAAATAAAATATATATCGGTGTGTATTGGAAGTATTGTCTTTGATTTGCCCAGTTTAGCCGTTTAAGAGGTAGGTCAAGTTTAAAATCTGGAAGAAGATATAACGGATTGGCGCTCAATTTTTCGATTTTAAACTCACTCCTATCTCCACTACAAAGTGAAGCTGAAGGGAGAAAGGTTGAGATCGACAACCCGGTACACTATAACCCCGGTTTTTGAGGTTATAATTAATTAATTAATAGATACAGATATAGATAATTATTAAAATTAGGGGGTGGGTGGCTCAGTGGTAGAGTCTCTGCCTGTGGGTCCAAGGGTCCCAGGTTCGAATCCCACCGTTGGCCGGGATTTTTTTATTTAATTTAATTATTTAAAATTAATTCTGATGCCTTGGTAGGATTCCCCACTCGACCATTCACTGTTGGGTTCTAATTAACAGTGCTGTTCCTAAAGTGGCGCAAGGAAACAAGGCCTGTCTGTAGGGGTGTAGGAGTATTAGAGTACTAATACTCCTGCACTATGGAGTATTAGACTACTAATACAATCCATAACCTACATAGAACACTAGGCTAATGACCTTAGATGTTGAAGCCGTACACCAAATAAAAAAAAAATTATTAAAATTATTATAATATAAAGGGTGTCCCATAAATACGTTTCAAATAAGAGTTATATGGATTTAAAAAAAGGGATATTTTAAAATTATTTTTAGATATACAGGATGTTAAGCTTTTGCCTGACAAATAAAAATGTATTATTTTTAAATGGAACGCACTGTATTTTATTTCAGTTTTAGAATGGTCTGGTAATACTATATTTAACACTTAAATTGGATAAATGTGTTTCAACCTAAATTGTAGTTTTGAATGGACTGTATATTGAAAAAGGGAAAAATATATCTTTCTTGTTTGATGTTTTATTTGACAAATTAATAAATTGTATATCAATGACAATCTCTATGTTCAGTGGCGGAACAAGTATAGGGGTAAAAGGACTTTCAATACCTTAAAATAACAACAACATTTAAAGTATTACAAAAGAAAACATAAAATCATACATTATTTTACATAAAGTATCTTAAGATATAAAAGAATTAAATATTTTATTAACCTAAATCTCAATAAGTGTCGATAGGCAGTAGACACACTTTATTAACTGCACGTTTGTAAATTCCAACTGCAGTTTTAACTGAAACGACTTGAACTATCTTGTCAGTGCCTGGATGCAAATCTACAATTCTACCCATTTTCCATAGAAGAGGAGGGAGATTATCTTCCTTTAAGAGACCAAGTTGATTTCGTTAAGGATTTGGCGTTTGGAATTTCCACTTGGATCGAATTTGAAGATGAGTGAGATATTCAGAAGACGAGATTTTCTACAGATGTTGATAGAGATATTGGATGTGGTTCCAGCGATCTAAACGATTGATTGGGACATCTTTGTGATTGGGCTCTGAAGTGCTTGTAAGAATCTCCCCAATCAGGAAATGCGCTGCAGTAAGAACTTCAAAATCGTTAGGGTTCTCGGACAAAGGAGTAAGTGGCCTGGAGTTTAAGATCTCTTCTGATTGATTTAAAAATGTGAGGTACTCTTCGTAAGTAAAAACTGCATTTGCTGTGATTTGTCTTAAATGGTGCTTTAAGGACTTTACAGTCCCCCAAATTATGGTGATCTTGGTGGAATAAAATGCCAAGTTATGCTATTATTTGATGATTAATCTGAAATTATACTCCAGTATTGTTCTGAAGACAGAGGGCTTAGTTCTTTAAAAGTTTTATTAGCCTTGACAAAATTGGTAGCATTGCCAGAAAAAATAACTGTGCATTTTCCACGCCGAGCCATAAAACGTTTTAGAGATGACAAAAATGCTTTAGTTGTTAGGCCAGAAACAAGTTTCATGTGAACTACCTTGGTAGATAGACAAAGAAACATTACTATGTAGCACAAGTATGTATTAACACTTCCACGTCTACAACTTTCTCGAAATAAAACTGGACCTGCATAATCAATGCCCACCTTTAAAAATGGACGATATTGGTTGACTCTGTTAATGAAACTTGTGTAATTGACTTTAATCTTGAACAGCAGACATTTGTGAATAACTTTTTCTATGACATTTCTTGTTGAAAGAGGCCAATATTTTGATCTTAGTGATGCAAGTATTGTGTGATGACCAGCATGTAATAAGGAAATTTGTTCATTAGTTTGTGAGATGATGGAAGAAGAATAGGATGTTTCTGACTAAATGAAATTGTTGCATTTTTAATCATCCTTCAACTCTAATTATGTCATAATCATCTAAAAAGCAGGATAATGATAATAATTTACTTTTAACGTGCAATGATTTATTTTTCTGTAAATGCTTAAGTTCTTCTGGAAACCATTGTGCTTGAGTGATTTTTATTAACATCATAAGAGAATTCGTTCAGTGAGAACACTAGTGACTTAACTCAAAAATACTCGTTTTCGACTTGTGTACTTCAAAATATTGCTTAATGTAGTCCGCATCTGATACATATTGGCGAAATTATAGTTCTAGTACTGTCCGCTCGGTGGCGGTAGTCGTCAGTAATGCCTGGTATTTTTATTTTCATTTTCGAACGCAATGCTGACGAATGGAACATCGTTAATATTCATTTATTAAAAAAAAAACTTGTTACCTTATGAGAAAAATATGTCAAATTGATATGATAATTCCAAACGTATAGCAAAAAAAAATATTTAAATTTTCGTATAAACTTCAACCGCGATTATCTCACATCACCATTTTCGGAGTTAGGTCACTACTGTTCTCACTAGGCGAATTGTGAAGTTCAGTTGCGCTTAGATGACCCTTGTGTTTACTTTTAAAACGTAACAAATATGCAGTGACATGATTAAATTTACTTAGTGTAGAATACTTCTCAAAAATATTAAATTTTGTAATTTTCAAATTAGTTGTTAGATGAGAAAGAACTTTGATTGTTCTCTTCTCTTTTCTGATTTCTATTGGATGGTTCTTCTATCTATTTATCTGAATTAGGCCGTGGTTCAAAGCCCACTTGTACTGAAGCTCTAGGCTTATTGTACCCCTCACAGTTTCTATCCCATCAGATTGATTTTCTTGATGAATTCAAGAATATGTCTGATGGGCGCTTTCACGATTTCTTCAGGTTCCGAAAATTGTACCTCGAAGTACCATTCCCGTTCCCATTTAAGGTTCCGGCAGTGGCATAGTACGTGAATAGGAGTTTCGCTCTCCTCTTCACATATTCTACATAGGGAGTCATCAGATATCCTTAAGAAATTTAGGTGTCTTCTAAGGCCGCAGTGTCCCGTAAGAAGTCCTATTACGGCCTTGAGTTAGCTTCTGCTGAGGTTTAGCAGTTGATGTTGTCTGCTCGTGGATGGCCCCTCTATGAATCTTTTGGACTTTCTAAGTCCAGGAAGTTCCATCTAGAGCCTATGGTGTTCTCTTTTTATTTGTTACTTTAACACCCATTTAACATGTTGGTTGAGATACCATACGTGGGTTCTGATCCAATAAGAGTTTTTTCCACTCCCTTCCTTGCTAGGAGGTCTACTTTCTCGTTTCTTAACACTCCCTCATGTCCTGGCACCCATTCAAGGGTGACCTTGCTATGTTCTGCCAGGGTCTGGAGGGACTGTTGGCAATCAAATATTGATTAAGATTGTACTTCTACCCTTTTCAGTGCTTTAAGGGCTGCCTGACTGTCTGTCATGATAATGATCCTCTTATCTCTAAGAGAGTCATTTAGCATGACTTTGGCGCAGACATTTATTGCTGTTACTTCAGCCTGGAAGACTGTTGTCTTAATGTCTGGATGGGTCTTAACTTATGGTCAATCTAAAGCATCCTGTTGTAACCAAGGAGGACCGTACCACCACAATGTGTGTATTAGGAATTGTTCAGGTAATGATCCTCTTGAAATAGCATCTGCAGAATTTTCTTTACTGCTTACATGTGACCAGTTGCCAATGTTTGTGTTGGTTTGAATTTCTGCCACCCTGTTTGCCACGAAAGTTTTCCATGTTGGTGGCAATAATGAAATGAATTAATCTTAAATTTTATACACTTCTTCAGTTTAATAGCTAATTGTGACAGTAACACTGCTGCTCCGTATGCTCGTTCACTAGCATCACAAAAACCATGAATTTGAAATTCTGTGTATCCTGACCATCCTGTGATTCTTCTAGGTATAGTGAGATTGTTTAAACTATTTAACTGTCTTGATAGAGGATACCACTGACAATATTCTTCCTTTGGAAGACTTTCATCTACTTTTAAACTCCAAAGTTTCTGAAGAATAAGTTTGGCAATGGTAACCACAGGTCCTTAAAATCCTAATGGATCATATATTTGTAATATATTTAAAAGTATAATTCTTTTAGTATATATTTTGTCAGGGTCATGATTGACGTAAAACTTAAAATTGTCTTTATTTGAGTCACAATTCATTCCAAGAATTTAGAATTTTCTAATTTATTTTGTGGCATTATATAGTTATCAATGGTGGAGTGTATACAGGAAAATATGTTTGGATGACTGTTTAAACTGTGAATGATTTCTTTGTAAAGAACTGTTGTATCTAATTCATTAGGTGCACCAGTTAACAGATTATCTAAATAAAAATTGTCTTTTATTGAATTTGATGCAAGTGGCAAGAAACGGAGCAGAAGTGGTTCCGTATGTAACAGTATTTAGCATGTCGGTCTGAATTGGCTTATCAATATTGTCTCTCTATGGAATTTTCTGGAAATGTCTATCTTTTTCATGTACATTCACTTGTCTCTACACCTTTGTAACATCTGCAGTAAATGCCACATTATGAAAGCAAAAACATTATTTAAAAAATTTCTATTTGTACTGCTGGACCTTTCAATAAAATATCATTTAATGAAATTCTAGAGGCTGTGGGAGCAGAAGCATCTAGAACAACTCTCATTTTCATAGTAAGACTATCTATCTTATATACTGCATGATGTGGCATGTAATATCCCTTATTATCATTAGTTTCCAAAGACATGTTGCCTACTTCAAGATAGTCTTTCATGAATTTGGAATATTCGGTTTTAAATTCAAGATTTTTTCTAAATTATAATATCTTGTTAATGCCATTTCTTTTAATTGTAACAAATAATTTACATTATCTTTGAATGAGTCTTACTACGAACTTGCCATGTTGATTGCGCGAAAAATTGTGTTGAAAATGAAGTTCATATTCATTTTCTTCTTTTGTCATTGGACTTTTTTGAGAAACTTCTTCCAACTCCCAAACATTTCTTAAGTAATCATTTAATTGCTCAATTACATTGTGAGATTTTGGCCGATTGATTGGAATTGAGCCTTCCGGCTACCACCCAACCTAACTTTGTATTTTGAATCGATGGTCCATTTTTATGTAATTTAATAAAAGATCGAAATACATTTCAGCACCAACAACATCAATTTTGTGTGATTTGTTAAAATGTGGATATGCTAAGTTTGGATTTTGTGGCATTTTAAAATGAAGTACATTTACACTAACAACAGATAAACATTCTGTAATTTTTGGCAGAACTAGAAAGTTAAGCCTAGTTGTAAATTAATTGAAGAGAAAAGATACGGTGATTTTTACTGACTTGGAAGTATCAGTGATTGAAATATTGACTCCTTTAATTGTCATCTTTTCCAATTTTAGAATTAATTTTAACAGAGTGCAGATTTCTTGTGTGACGAAATTACACTGAGATCCAGAATCTAATAACACTCTACAATTGACAGTGTCGCCATTTTTATTAGAAAAATTTACAAGTGCAGTGCCCAATAGAATTTGTAAAGACCTCATTTAACTAGGAGAGTAATGTATGAGGAGTCTGAAGCAAGTTATTATTATTTGCAAGTTGTGAATCTTATGTCTGAACAACCTTTTGACATGTGTGAATTACTGTTTGAGACTTATTTTCATCTAAGTAATTATCTATATGTAACAAACTGTTATGTTTTTTATTACATTTTTTACATGAACCAGACTTACACTAAGGTCAAAAATGATCACTTGCAAGATAATTCAAACAAAGCTTCAACAAAAATATTTTTGAAAAATATAACAGGGTTGCCAAGCAATCAATTATTTTGTGAAATTTCAGAATAATGTAGACCCTAAATTAAATTATCATAATTTAGGAAGTTTAGCAATGATTATTAAATTGTTTTAAATGCATACTTATAAGATACCAAGCTAACGAATAGTAGTGATGTAACTGGTTTATTTTATACAGAAAGTCTTGAAACATGTCTTAAATATGCCTAATTAAGTTCAATTTACTCAATCTTTGCAAATGGAATACCCTATATATTATTTTAGCTTCATTCCTTACAAATGTATATATCCAACGATACTAACAGGTTAGTTAAATATACATATACATGGTGTCCCATCAGTAAGTATATGATCGATAGATGTTTTATTATTGGAGATAATTTTTAATACAAAAGTTTAAGGAGGATATTTTACAATTATTCTTAAATATGCAGGGTATTCCATAAATAAGGGGCGAGTCAAACTTATATTTTTTAGACTAAACAATCTGTATAACAGATATTTTGTTATTTTCACATCGTTAAATAATTTTAATAGACTTAAAATTACTAAAATGTTTTCCATTTTTATTTATTTAATATTATGTATACAGGGTGTGCCTAAATGCGAGATTACGATATTTTAAATATTTCAAATGCAATACCCTACGTTAGCCTGTTATACCATTAATTTTACCCATACCCAAACGCATTTTTTTTCATGATTTTGATGGTTATATTATAAAAAAATTAACAGTTTTCTAATTTTATAATTAGCTTCAGAAACCTTTGGTCATTTACAAAAATGCAAATAGGTCTAGTTTTATAATTCTTCAAATAAAACAATCCTATTTTTAACTTAATTGTTTATTAGTAGCTCAAGGTACAGAGTTTAAAACATCTAGATAATTACAGGTAAAACTTTATGATATTTAAAAATAATAAAATAAAAACAAAAAAGTATGGTTTTCTGTTCTCTCGACGTCACAAAAATGTGTTCTGGTAAAAGGAATACAAAAAAAAATAAAATTAAATAAATTATTTAATTAATTAATTAATTGATGGTTTAACATACAGGATATTCCAGTTAAAATATTGAAAAAATCGTAACTTTAAGTTTTGACACACCCTGTATACAACATAACAAATAAATGAAATCTATTAAAATTGACGATGTAAAAACATTCAAATATGTGTAACTACCTACAGGGTAATTTGCTCTAAGAAAGTATAAGTTTGGTCAGCCCTTCGTTTATAAATCACTCACTATAAATACAGCCGTACTACTTTTATGTTAAAAATGTCTTAGTATTTTCAATAAAATAAACAGCTAACGATCAATTACGAACTGACGGGACACCCTGCATATGCATAATTGACCAACCTGTTGCTATCATTGGATAGGTAAATTTATAAAGAATTTTATAGTGAAAATGTATTTGAAAAAATTGAACTTAAAATAATCCATATTTAAGATATGTTTCAAGACACTCTGTATAAATTAAACCAGTTTTATCACCCCTATTCGTTAGCTTGGTATCTAATAAATCTCTATTTTAAACAATTTTGAAATCACTGCTAACCTACCTAAATTAACTATGTTAATTTAATTTGGGGTCTGCATCATTCACTAATTCCACAAAAAAATTAATTGCTTACCCTGTAATAGTTTTTAAAAAACATTATAGGGTTGAATACAGACCACTCTAAAATTGTGTGTTCCTTTTAGAAAATATACATTTTTATTATTTCGACATTCTATGAAATAAAATCTACTAAAATATGGAAAATGAATGTGATTGGAATAAATAGATGTCCTAAAAAACCTTTATAAAAATAAGAGAATCAAAAGTTAGAAAGTAAGGTTATGTTTTAGAATTTTTGTAAGCATCTTACCTATAAAACAGCAGTTGTAAAATGCAGGAATTATTAAAGGAAGAGCTAAAATAAAACATTAATATAAACTTACCTATGCTTTTAATCAATATCTTTGAACACGTGTACACAAATGAGTATAGTAGAATGACCTACACAACAATATCACAGCAGACTACACTACCCAATACGCGCAAACGCAAAAGTAGAAATGGGAAGACATCGTAGCCCGAGGATGCCATGTTTCATCCGCTTTATCAAATAGTTCCGTGTGTATGGGGAATTTGTTATAAATGTTACAGGTGATATAATAAAAAAATATGGATAAAATATAAACAAATATAGCAATAAGCTTTTCATATAAATAAACCTAAATGTAAACATATTATTTACTTCTGTCTACTAGTTTATCGTCAACAGGAAATATGCGTGTAAGGTAAATTTTATTTAAACCTTAGATAAAAGAGACCAGAGATATAACATACACTGGTGTTTAACCTGCGCAAATGTTGCCAATTTCTAAACAAAGGTTAACGGAGTGGGGGAACTGGGCAGGGACTCGAACTCTGTGACAGGGACCGGTCTTTGTTTATTAGCATCATAATGAACTATTAGATTTATTTAAAATATACGTTTAATGGAATTTTGTATTATGAAATAAATTTAACGTGATTTTTTAATATCAAACAGATGCCACGACATTTTATGTAAAGAGAAGACCTTTTATAGAATATTTCGTTAGCTATTATTTACTATGGACTTTTCTGTAAGAGACTACAGTAAAATGTTGAAATAGAATATTGTTAATCGAGTAAGAAATGGTACTCATTGTCTAAGAGTATTATAAAAAAGCATGTTCGCAGGCGAATACTGCAAATCAAACCTTGTGAGTTGAACATAAATTTTTTCTACGACTATCACATTATATTAAAATTTAATCAAAATGAGAAAATGCTGTTTTGTATTATAACCTTAGAAAAAGATATATTAAAGCTTGTTTCTTTAGGAATATTAATTAATATAGAGGATGCGTCACATAAAACTCTAGAAATGTATATGTCTGAAACCAGATAACATTTTAAAATTTAAACCTATTAAAAATCATTTGGTCGCTAGGAGTGGGTGATTATCAAAATAAATTATTGATCATTAATAATAATCGATTATTTTCAAACAATCTATTTTTGTTCGTATTTCCTTTAAAATAGACCACTTGATTATCTTTAAAAAATAAAAAAAAAATAGATTAATGAAAAAGCCAATTAACCGATAAATCAGTGTTTAAAAAAAATATTAAACGAATTATCGTTTATTTTAAATAATCGATTATTTTTAATTTCTATTTTTTTTTTCGTATTTCAATTGAAACAGATTATTCGATAATCTTTGAAAAATCTAAAATAATCGATTAATCAAAAATAATCGATTATTTAAAAAGTCGAATAATCGATTAATTAAAAAGTCAAATAATCGATTTTTCAAAAAAAAAAGAATTATTTCCTTTAAAATCAATTATTCGGTCATTTTTGAAACATCGAAAATAATCGATTAACGGAAAATAACCAATTAATTAAGAAGATTCTACGATAAATCGATTTTCCAAAAAAAAACTGAATAATTATTGATTATTTACAAATAATCCTTTTCTTTTTTTATATTCCTTTTAAAACTGATTATTTAATTTTCTTTGAAAAACCGAAAATAATTGATTAATAAAAAGCTGATTTACCGATAAATCAATAATTCTAAAAAATAACCGAAATATCGATTATATAATATAACCGATTATATTCGATCAATCGATTATTTTTATATAATCTATTTTTTGTATTTTAAAACAAATTATTCGAATACCTTTGAAAAATCGAAAATACTCGATTAATTTAAAAAGTCTATTAAACAATAAATCGATTTTTCTAAAAAATCGATTATTTTTAATAAATCGAATATTTTGAATAAATCTACTCTCTTTTTGTAATTCCTTTATAATCGATTATTCCATTACCTAAAAAAACGAAAAAAATTTATTAAAAATGTTCGATTAATCAAAAATAATCTATTAAAGATAATCGATTAAATATAACGGATAAATCGATTTTCATGAAAACGATAAATCGATTATTTTTGTAACCCCTATCGGTCGCATGCTCTTATCAGAGCATTTAGCTCCAAAATTTAGAGATTCGGATTTATTGATCCTGTTATCTTTGAAACCGCATTCGATTGTATAATAAATATTGCTAGAATTTAGATTTTTTTAGTAAACGAAGATATTTTTCGAGTTGTTTAGGGGTTTATAATGTAACATTTTAATTATAATATGACTAATTTCCGTAACTTTAGTATTTTTTGCTTATACTAGATCATATTGCGCGTTTTATTTTGTTTTAAGATGTAAGATTCAAATGTCACTTCCGATTTAACCGCAAATAAAATAAACCTTGAAATTTTAAGTAGGTGAACCTGTATTTCATCTAATATTTTTGTAAAAATATCTAATAAAGGGCTAAAAACCACTTTTAGTAAATATTCTTATAAAACTACTTTTTAAAAACAAAATTTCGTTAGTAACAATGCCTATTTACTTCTTATTTAGATTAAATATTTATTGAAACCCCTTAATGCGGATCTGAAGTATTCAGCTCAAAGAATCATGGCGACTTTATGTCAAAACGTCAACAAATATTTACCGCTGAAAACGAATATATTTCTTATTTTTCATAACATTGACACATATTATTTGTATATACAATTTTTCACCATACATCGTGGCATTTTCAACTTGAAATTGAATAACTAAAACACTTTAAATTGCTAATAACACCAACAAATAATTCAAAAACGGCGGTCCATAAATGATTTACTCACGCGGAGACAAGCAAAGAATAGAAATTTCGGAGCAATTCGGGTGGCGTCGTGAACACAATGATTTTTAATTGGTGGGTTACTTAGGTTTGGAATAGACAACATGCGCAATGTGCAATGTTACATCTCCGTTCTCTTTTATCTAAGATTTAAACGTATAATAAACAATAACTAGTATCTATAAACGTTTAATTTTTCCGTTAAAAAATGTCAAGTATAAAAACGTTTAAGAAATTAACCAAAACAAAATTTAAACGGGAGTTGTTAACGAAAAATACATATTATAATACTACATAAATTCATACGAATTTAAATTAAATAAACCCAAACGTATATTTGGACACACTGTCTACACATCGTTCATCGCAAAGTAAAAATAGACGTATATTGTTAACTATATTTAAACGTAGAATAATTTACAATTATATACCATAGGATGTATAAAAAAAAAACTTACAATATATTATTTAAAAAACAGTATGTATAATAATCGTAAAGTGTAAACGTATACGGAATCAACTAATACCAAATATAAACATTAATTATACCAATGTGTGCTGCCTGGGTACTTTCCAAAATATCCGGCCTAGGAGTTATTATTGGTACACCCTGTACACATATAGGTATTGAGTCACGTTTTATTGTAAATTTAATGTAAATTAAGTACATGTCCACAAAGTGACTTTCTAGTTATTTAGTTTAATCTAACTTTTTTGGTTTTGATTTTCACGGTTTTATTTTATTTTTATTTTAAATAATTAAATATTTTACCAATAGTGTAGGTATAAGTCATTTTAATGTCAAAAATATTAACAGATTTTACTAAGATAGATCAATGGAAAGCCCTTTGTATATTTTTTCAATGTTTATATTCGTACTTCCCAGATAGCATACGTCAATCCAATGGATGTCTATTGGAAGTCCTGGATAATTTATGGACATGTGATGGACATCACCACCGACTTTTATAAAAAATAAAATAATTGCAACTATGGATATACAGGGTGTTTCATAATATATGTACAGGACTTCAGGACGTCATAGCTGGTCCAAAAATATGAAAAAACGTTTCTATTAACTTACCCTTTAAAATGCACCATTTTCGAGATACAGGGTAATGAAATTAAAAAAAAAAAAAATTCTACGCCACTGGAAAAAGTACGGTTTTGAGATTTCCATTTAAACCGCCAATGTTTTCTACACAAAAAGGTAATCTTGGTCATACGCTCTAAAATCGACCGTTTTCGAGAAAAATCAAATTTTAATGTTGAAATACATGGTCAATTTTTGGAAATATCTCGGAAATGGTGCATTTTAGAAGGTAAGTTAATAGAAACGTTTTTTTATACTTTTGGACGAGCTATCACGTCCTGCGAATATATTATGAAACACCCTGTATATTTAATACTATTGTCACAATAGCTATTTATGTTTACCAGTTACGACATTCCTAATATTATGTAACAAGTGAATTTTTATGGGACAAGAAGAGAGCGAGGTCTCTCAACATGAACAAGTTACATAAAACGGCATTTCGTAACGTGTTACAAGGGGCTGAGACAGGCCAAGATACTTCTGGGTGAATATAACCAAAAAAGATCGGAAGCCTGCATCTGCCTGAGCAAGAACAGGCTACGTTTTGTAACAGGGATCCTTACCGGGCACTGCCGACTAAAAGGACACCTAAGTAAACTGACAGTAGTAGAGGATAGTGAGTGCAGATTCTGTGAGGAGGAGGACGAAACCTCCATTCACATCCTAACTGAATGTGTAGCACTCCAGAATCCAAGGGCACTATATCTAGGAGGATATCAAATAGAAGAGGGAGACTTACCTAACTTGAAGCCACTTCAAATCCTACACTTCCTTGAGAAAATAGGATTGGAAGGGTCGCTATAGGCATTGAGACATTTCCTTAGTGCAGTGGCGACAGAAGGGGGCACAATAGATCTTTTAGGTCGCAGTGTATTAACACCCTATTATCAACATAACATAATATAGTATTCCAATTTCCGATAGTATTATGTTAAATAAATAGCTTTTATTTATTTGTACATACCGAAGATAAAAAGTATGTTTATTATTAAACATAATGAGTTTTCCAGGCTACTCTACCTGGAAGTGCTGGTGAAGTAATGAAAATTGATTCTTCTCATCAAAAATATTCACCTATGTTAAGGACATTTGCCCTAATATTAAATTTTTATGCCGCAGGCATACAATTTTGTTAGAGATACATTTAATAATTCGCTGCCACATCCAAGGACTGTAACAAAGTGGTACAGTGTAATTGATGCCCATTATCAACATAACATAACGTGTTACATAAAATATTGTTTCTAATTAGGACTAGATTATTAATAAAATTGTGTTTTTAATTAGAGAATCTTCAGTTATTCTGTGTCCCATTTTTAATGAGACAAATAAATATTTTTTTTTTCAAGTAACGGATTCAAAATTTAGGATACTCCTCCTACTAAAAGTTTGCAAAAAATATAGTGGCTGCAGAAACCTGGAAATTTAGAAATATATTAAAGCTATACCTTACAGATATTACAAAAAGTTAGCAAAATGATTTACTTTTTGTTCGTACTATATTGTTCCGTAAAAGTTGAAAAGTTTCGTATTATAATCTAGTATCTAACTGCAATCAAGACAACTCTAAAATAGTTATCATGAGTTTTACTCCATACGAAGTTCTGATTTGTTTCTCCCCTTGCTACTTTACGAGCATTGTAAAGTAAAACACAATCCAAATTAAATACATACCTACAACTTTAAACTTTTTCAATTTTCTTATGTGAAAAGAAAATTGAAATTGTTGGTTTTAAATTTCCAATTTAAATTTTCATCTTTTTTTTTTTATTGAAGGAACAATCCACCTATTGTAAAATATTACATTCTTGAATGTTTCACTCATTGAAATTTGCGGTTAAAAATGTCATATTTCCAACTCCAATTTTGGATATACCTGCATAAGTATCGACCATTGGGATAGAATACAGAGGAGATGCTATGACGATGCTAAATTGTCAGCACCTTTGCATTACATTTTTACATCAATGTCAAAGTCGAGATAGTGTAGCTAGTCAGTTTTGGTGAGAATAAATGCCATTTTTTTAATAGCTTCATATAAATGATATAAAATCATTTTCATTCTGTCAGTCTTTTAATATAAAATTATTTACTTCAAGTAAATGAAAGTACAACTCAAGTCGCCATTTTCATTACACTTTTCCGTCTCGTGAAGTGCGTGTCCATTTATCATGTCGTAAAATAGTGTTTATGTCATCTTTACTTTATCTCGATGGTACCGACATATATAACAGTTATTTTTGGCCTATCTACTAGTATAATTTATCAAGGAAGATAGTGAAAAAAAAAAGACGTGATTACCATTTACCCTTGAACTAATTTCTCTCACGGGGATGGGTACAAAAAATGAAGGTTTTATCAAATTTATTTAATAGATTGGGTTATCTATCTTATGCTGGTCTATGTTTGAATGAAATATTGTCACGACCCCCTTTTCTATGGGTCGAAAGAATTATTTAATACCTTTCTTTATGAAACAAAAAACCAATAAACAACAGAACAACTTTATTTATTAATAAACAAATAAATCAATTATTTTCAAAATAACAAATATATGTTACTGATATAACAAAAGGGCCTTACCAAAACATTATATGTGAGTGGCACGTCACGACGCTTTCTCAAAGACTATAAGGTACCTTTACTTAAGATACCTCTGAGTACAGCAAAAAGAGAACTGTCCTCGTAACAGTAATCAGTATCAAATTTATACCTATTAAGGCCAAGTTCAAAGCGTTGTCAATGACAAGTGACGGCGACTTTTTTATCACAAGAAATACAGCTCTGAACGATAATATTTTCAAAAACTGTTTTCATAAATGGGTTCAAAAAACTATAAAGAATGATGGAAAGTCAATGGTTTATTTTACTTTTAATGCATAATATTTTAATAAGTGATATTTAACAAATATTTAAAAGTTATGGACTTTCCATCATTTTTTTTTAGTATTTAAAAGTTAAAATGCAAAATACATTCTTTTATTTTTGCCTAATTATTTCAGGATTCTTGTGATAAGATTTAAAAATGTATGGCCCATAAGATGCTGCCATCTGAACAGACGGAATAGACACTAAATTGAAAAATTGCAACATCGCTCCCAATACAGACGAATGTAAAATGGCTTAGCCCAATTTGACTATGTTTCTGCGTGAGGGGCGAGGTGGTGTGCGGGGAAAGGTTGCAAGTAAATAAATTAGTCTAAATGCTATTTTTTGTTTGGAACACAACAAGCATGTTTGTTTTGAAAGTTTGACTTTTATGGTTTGACGTGTCATTTCAATTTAATGGACTAATAATTTAAAAGATGCAATGTACTTATATTATTTATATATATTATTGTAGATCCAGGTATGTTTTCGGTTTTTATTTTATTTTTATTTTCTTTATTTGGCTAGTTTGCTAATATCACAATATTCAAAATTAGTAAAAAATAATGTAATAATATAACAAATATTTTAATAACATTCTAAATAGGAAATGTAATTTAACTGCAATTATTTTGATAACAGTATTTGCATATGGTCTGTGAATTTCATCTGTTTTCGAATAATTACCCTTAATATTTGAATTTTTCTACGAACTATAGATTTTCTTCCAATTTTCTATATTGTTTGTCCACAAACTGCATATAGTTATTACTTATCAGCTTATATTTTGTTTTAGGTATTTGTGTTGATTTTTAACAAATGATTGCAACATCTTTTATTAACATTTTGCAGAGTTTCATTGACAAATAACTCTTACTAAGTTATCTGAATCCTTACAAGTTACAAGAAACATAGATAAGGACATTATAGGCAAACAGGTAAATGTCATATTAATTATTGCGACATCAACAATCATTAATATAAATTAAAAATAACAGGGGACCTAATTTTCTTCCTTTGATGTGGTTAATTTCTTCTGATCAGGACAGCGATTCTTTTGTGCAAACTCGACACATTACATACAGAATAGAGAGAGACATTACATCAAAATCGCTGTCTGTCGAACAAAGATAGGAGTCTCGATAGGAGACGTACTGAAAGATGAGAATCCCACTACATATGTTATTTAATTTTAATCTCTCTGACCTGATACTTAGATAATCTACATGCTGCCCCAATGCATGCTTTATAGCATAGATATAAAAACCACCTTTATACCAATACTTTTTAATTTTTTTATCGAATGGTTTTGATCAACAGAATCAAGTGCATTTAAAGAAATACAATTAATTTTTAATTGTACATATGGCGGGTTGTACAATAGGCAGTTAAAATGTAGACTTAGTTTAAACTGTGAACCTTGTTGTATACTCATCGGTTATTGTTAAACATAGTTTTAAAAATGACATTTATTTTTGAATATAATTAGTTAAAAATAAAACTCTTGTTAGTTAAAATATGTTTAGAATATTTTTTGTACAACCTGCCCATAATGTATTTTGTAATAATTAAAAATCATAATATTCTTGTAAGGAAGTTGGAAAGCTTAGGGTTTGATCAGTCGCTGTTGAGATTATTTTCATCTTACCTAAATCATCGTTTTAATTATGTATTTTACAACGGATTTTCATCTTCACCCCTCACAGCAACATCTGGAGTTCCACAGAGCTCCAATCTGGGGCCACTATTATTTAGTATATTTATAAATGACTTGGCAATAAATGTAACCTGCTGTTCGCTGCTGAATTAAAAATATTTACCTCAATCTCATCAATTCAAGACTGTTACTTTTTACAGACCCAACTTGGGAATCCTTGAAAATTGGTGTAATGAAAACAAGCTGTTTATGAATGTGTCTAAATGTAAAGTATATTCCTATACTAGAAGTATCAACAAGGTGGTGTTTGATTATTTATTTAACAGCCTACCTTTATCGGACTTGTGCACAAATTCAAGATTTAGGTATATTATTTAACCAAAAAGTTACTTTTTCGGATTA
Organism: Psylliodes chrysocephalus; assembly: GCA_927349885.1. Lineage (NCBI taxonomy): Eukaryota > Metazoa > Arthropoda > Insecta > Coleoptera > Chrysomelidae > Psylliodes > Psylliodes chrysocephalus. Next base: position 29,357,684 of record OV651825.1, read on the forward strand.
TATTGAAAATACCGTTGCTTCTGCGTTGAAAAGCTTAGGGTTCTTAATTCGTAATACTAGTTCTTTTACAAACTCTTAAAGCTTTGAGATCCTTTACTTTTCTTTAGTTTGTTCCAGGCTAGAATATGCATCTCTTATCTGGAACCTTGTTTACAATATTCATAAAAGATCATTGGAAAATGTTCAGCGGCGATCTCTCAAGTACCTTTCTTTTAAAATAGATGAGCTGTATCCCATTCGAGGTATTGAAGAATCTCTGCTTCTTTCGAAAATAGAAGGGTAGTTTCCAGTTTTACATTTTTTTATAAAATATTACATAACACTATTGATGTACTATTTTTGATAAATTAAATAAATTTTAATGTTCCCCAAACAGCCATTAGATATCATAAAACATTTTATACAGCAAGTATTTGAACGAACTTGGGAAGAAATTCACCTATAACTCTAATGTGCTCAAATTTTAATTAATTTTGTTCTGATTGGGATATTTATTTCGACAATTAGTTGTACTAATTTGTAGCTAATTCATTTAGGATTCTTTCTTTTCTTTTTTTTTTCTTGCTGTTGCTAAAATTATTTTCTATCGAAATATTATGTTTAACATTTATTTCATGTATTTTGTTCTGTAAATGGATTAATTTGTTGGTCAATAAAATTATTTTTATTTTACTAAGCAAAAAAATGTTTATTTTGATGCACCCTACTACCTTTAAAAGTTTGTCAGTATATTAACGAGAAATCCTATATAATTCCCAAAGAAAAATATTTTTGGAATAAATTCCGAATTCTATTTATTGATATTTGCTATTTTTTAGGTTGAATGACGAAACATGATGATCAGCTACACCAAAAATATCCTTGATACTTAAAAAAAAATGGTACGAGATTAAGCAGATTTGATGCTATGTCACATTGTGGTGCGAAAACGTGGCTTGTATAAATTTGGGGTATCAGTTGATAGAAAACAGTACTCAAAAATAAATTTAAATCTGCAGATGCATCAGAGATAGCCATATTCCATACCACAATACGTCATGCGTGAACTCGATGAGATTTCATCACCAACATTGTAAACAATTATGGCCAGGGTTTTCTAACCTTTTCCCTAGGTCAGAGAGAATAAATGAAAACTAAATAATGTATAGTAATGAAGATTGAAAATATATATACTTTTAAGAGTTTTATTATGTCAGCCATAGTTTTGTACCAAAAATGAAAATACACTGAAATTATACATTAAAAATAGATTCATAAATTAATGATATTTTTAACACTCATCGACTCTCTCCTGGCTAAAATATTACTAATCTATTTATTCGGCTCTGTTCCGTCTATTTTTTGCCTTTAGCCTTCTTCTGACACTTCCATTCATTCTTATTCAGTGTAGTATGCATAGTTTTCAGAATATCAAGGGTTATATCTATCTGATGCTTGGTCCTGCAAAGTTCATCTTCAGTACACGTGCTTATGTGACATCTATCTCGATGTCAAGTTTGATTGAACACCCGTTTCTTGCCTATTACTCTTATACTTAACCAGAACTAGCTTAGACTCGAACGCATATGTCTAATTCGGCCAAAATACAGCCTTGGTACACAAATATCTATTTTACCGCTGGTTTCATTACAAAAAATTGGAGTAAAGGGTAAAATTGTCTCTTGTCCAGTACACTCGTATACACTTTAGTATTAGCCTATATTATTTTTGATATTTTATTTAACAAAACATTAAATTATTTTCCATTTATATATGGCTTATACCGGACCTGTATATACTCTAGTAGCCATGGAGTAGCTGACAGTGTTGCCGTCAGCTGCCGCCACATATTCATTAGTAAACTACGTTTTATAAATTCATCGTGTTACATATTTGTTGACATAAAGAGATAGAAATTTAAAGTGACGTCTTGTATTACTTCGAATGAAAAAATTGATAATACAATTTTCTAACCTAAAAAAAATCGTGATTATATGTCAAACGAAATTGAACTTGGCCTTAACTATTTGCTGATTCTGCTATTTCTTTACTTCGACCCAATTAATGCAGGTCGTGTTAATTGTTAAACGTTTATCGGGGTTATGATGGACAAGTAATGTTATTTTTAACAGACACGTTATTTGTGAACAGGTTGTAATTTCTGTGTGTTTATAAAATAACAGACCTGTTAAAAATAACACAGGTTATCAATCATAACCTCCTATGTTTTTATTTTGAAATTGAAATGTATATTGTTTACTTAAGGATATATTTACATTTATAAGATTATTGAAGATTTTCTATTAGACATAATTGTTTTAATTTTAGGATTTATTTAATAGTGTAAGAATTTATTTAATATATTTTAATAATAATTTTTTAAATATTAAATTAAAAGATACATTAAATAAAGAAAAATGTTTTGTGAAGACAATTTACAACTTATTAAAGAATCTATAAATTATGACATAATTCAAATAATTTGAGTATGTTATGCAAGTATTACATACGATATATGGAAATATTTACGACTCTTAAATATACATACCTAGAGTTTACATTTCGTAAATTTGCCGATGAAAAATATTAAAGGTACTTCTAATTCTAAACTTTATTCGCAATTCAAGTGCTACGCCATCTGGAGGAAATTTGTAGAAGGTCCCTCTAAGTAGGATATCGTTCAGTGTTCAGTAGCAAAATTTCGCTACGTCGTCGGATTTTAGTTCTTGAAGAAGTGGATAAGACCTTTTATTTAAGAATCAAAATTTGTGTATAGTAATATGTAATCAACCTCAGTGGCGGCTCGTGCTAATTTCAAATAGGGGTTCAATTTTTTCCAATAATTTTAGCATTTGTAAAACTTTGTACAAGAGCCAATATCCTTCAAAACTTCTTTGGCATCGTCCGTTTTAATACAATTAAATTCCGAATCTTTTATAAGTTTCCTAAGTCATGAAAAGGTTTCTTGATACCATCACATATATGATACATTACTAGAAATAATACAAGCGCAGAAACTACCGTTTTTATTTTTCATTTGAAACTGTTTTCTCTGTCTTGGTTAGTTTTTAGAGAGGACAAATCTAAGAGCTGCCAGTGAATCGTAAAATATGCTTTTTATACTTCGCACAAACATTTGCTCTTTTAGTGAAGCAATTCTTTATTAAATTACGTGGCTATACAAAAGCCACTATACCGACCCTGGGCATTGCAAAGCCAAGATGAAAAGAATAAATTTTGTTCAAATTTCGCCCGGTTGAACTGTTTAAAACTTTATTCACACTACACCACACTTTAAGTAAAAGCAATCGTATTAAGTAAATTCAAATACGTACTGCAAACCCCGAACAAAATACAAAAATCGGTTATTTTAGACTAATCGGATATTTTCGATTTTTTAGAGATATATTCGATTTTCATTACCCGATTACAATATTATACTGTTTTCGAACACTACAACTATTAACTAACTTGCTGTACTCTAGTGATAAATAAATAATCGAATCATAAAAGTAACCGATTATTGGAAAAAATTATTGATCGAAAATATTCGATTAACCGAAAAAATCTAAAAGAATCGAATCAAAAAGAATCGAAAATAATCGATAAATCATAAAGAATCGATTATTTTTAAGTAATCTACTAGTCTAAAATCACTGGTTATTTATTTTGATGATCGCCCGGCCCTAACGTTTTTAGCAATCCATTTTGGCAACAAAATTATTTAAATAGTTAGTTTTATTTGAGTAATTGGATTTTTTTATTATTAATTTATAAAAATCTACTGAAATCTACCAAAAGAAAATTGTCTACTAAAACTAGTCAAAATAGCTGAAAACCTACCAAAAAAAGTAGAAATCTACCAAAAAACCAGAAATCTACCAAATGTGGCAACGTTGAATTAAAGACTCCCAGTCAAAGTGACCTTGACCAAGCACAATTACTAATCGTTGGATCAAGCGAAGTTGACTGTCATAACGTAATCTACGTGCGATGCACAAAATGATGCTAAAAATAGCGTGGTTTCAAGCAGGCACACTGCTGTTTCACGGATCTATTAACCTGTCTTTCTAACATTCATTCTTAGACACCTCTCGGGTTCACTAGACATATTCAACCGACAGACGCGTTTGGCCTGAGTACAGTGAGGTACCAAAAAAAGTAGAGATTAATACGTACGAAAATAATAAATATATTAAAGTGAATTTATATTATTAAGTTATTTATATGTGATTTTAAAATAATGTGCCCTTTTAAAATTTAACTGGTTGTTCACTGCACAAATGAGCCAATGGAGAAACCGCCCCTGATCATACTCTATATTTATTTAAGGATTTTTTTTATAAAACCGATTTATTAAATTAATTTTTTTAAATTTCAGTTCATTTATTAATTTTGTTTTAAAATCAGTTCATCATTTGGCAACATTGGCGTTCGTGTTTATTGTTTACATTTTAATTTGTATCAATTACAATTCGAGTTTTTTCTTCCTTTTTAGCTTTAAATTTGTTTATTTCTTATAGTATGTGATAGTGTTTATATTAAAAATGAAATCTGCGAAAAAGTACTCAGCAAATTGCAATATATATATGGTGATAATTTCAAAATCAAAACTGAAGTAATCATTATTTTCCAAATGCAAGTCGTAAAATTTAGTTTGTTTACGATAAATGGATATCTACAAATTCACAATATTGAAATTTTGCAAAATTTTGTTTAGAATCAAACTGTAATCTGATTTGTGACGGTTTTATTACAATTTACATGTATACAAAGTACTACATATTTCAATTCATAATATAAGAATACGTCTAGTAAGATTTTTAAATAAGTTCATCAATAATAAACGTTTGGTACCTGAAATGTCCTTTAAACCACATAATAAAACATGTCCTGGGTTTAGATAAATATTATATTTATGACGAAAGCCTGAGACTTAAACTTAAATTAACACTAAATTAAACTGAAAAACACTATTACAATGAGAATATTATCTAAAAACAGTTAAAAAAAATTACAAATACAAAATCCGTCCAAAACAAATACATGTAAATAAACAAACATCCTACTTGTAAGTGACAAATGACAGGTGCGCGAAAATTAATTTGAATCGCTAATAATAGAAAATAATAAAAAGAATATATATTTCAGTTTTACACTTTTGGACACCAATACTAACATATACTTAACGAAATTTGTTGGCGGAAACCTAAAAAATTCCTATTTTTTTTTTAAATTTTATTTATGATATTTTAGGCTATTTTATTAATTCATTAAATTTATTTTGGTTGTCATTTGACATTAAAGGATGCAATATAAGAAGCACATTGTTGCCAAGTTGTGTATTATTTCTTAAATAAAAGGACCATGTTTTTGATATTCAAAATTAAACATAAGTTGGAATTTCAACAAAATTATCAATAGCCTTGCTTATATATGCCGACATCCGAACGGCGGATATTACTATTGAAATTTTACTGAAAGTTTCTAATCGCTTTGAAACATTAACATAACAATTCTGGGTAAATACCTACTGGGAAAACGGTCCTTTCTTAAAAGTTCAATTTGTTTTTACAAAACTTAAATTTTAGGCTTTAGGAAGAAGAGTACTTTTTAAATATACCACCAGTAACCCCATAAATAAACTTTTTTTTTTTAATTTACATATTAAGGATTTGTGAGGATTATTTATGTAAACTTGTTCATAAGAATTATATCTGTCATTACAAATGCGCAGTGTTACTAAGTGTCCAATTAAAATCAAAGAAAAATAAATATAAAAACTACCTTATTCTTAAAATAACATTTCAAAATACTTTCATTAACTATTATTAATTTATTTCCAGTCATATCCTACGATTTATTTATTCATTTTGATTGAATTGTTGTGGTAAATGATAATTAAATATTAATCACATCATCTATATAGTAATAAACAATGTACTTTTCAAAAACTTATAAACATAATTACTTTGTGTTATCCAAAAGTTTTTAAACTTTTTGAAACAAGGGAAATGATGTCAGCCAGCCAAATTTTAAGAATTCTCTATCAACTAAAGAGGATAGCTGAATTATATCAATTTCTGCTAGGTTAGCCGTGACGTTACTCGATGGATACTTTCAGCTGCATTCCATTTAAAACGTACATCGATACACCCTTTTTTTAAATTACGGCGTTCAACATTTTTTTGTTTTATTTTTAAAATATTTCAAATATTCAAAAAATCATTTTGATTCAGAGATATAATTAAACACTTCGCTCTTCTCACCTATCTCCTAATCACTACAGAAGCAAGCGAGCGCTTCGCTCTCTTCTTTAGAGGTTAGGAGATGGATGAGACGAACGTGTGTGGTGTAGGTGTAATAAAGGCGCGCCCGGCCGACGTTTCGCTAGCTTTAGCTATTAATATGGCTTTCATAGATTGTCTCAACCCTATATGAAAAATTATTTCAATAAATTTACAAAAAAATAAGTGAACAATCAATCCTATATGAAAGGTATATTTTAGCAATAAGTTTTGCTTGCTAGCTCTAGTTTTAACTAATAATATATTTTATAGATTGTACTATAATTTTGCTCCATAAAAAGTCTCCTTCATTAAACTTCTTTTGTATCCACGAAGACGCCGTTTTTAATTTTTACTTTCCTATCTGTATACAGATAAGGAAAGTATAGAAATCATGATTTTTTCGACCTCGAGTTTTCATCGGATTTTTACGTTTTGAAGTCCCCTGAATCCGTTTTGACTATTTTCGCGATGATGTCTGAGTGTGTCTGAGTGTGTCTGAGTGTGTGTGTGTGTGTGTGTGTGTGTGTGTGTGTGTGTGTGTGTGTGTGTGTGTGTGTGTGTGTGTGTGTGTGTGTGTGTGTGTGTGTGTGTGTGTGTGTGTGTGTGTGTGTGTGTGTGTGTGTGTGTGTGTGTGTGTGTGTGTGTGTGTGTGTGTGTGTGTGTGTGTGTGTGTGTGTGTGTGTGTGTGTGTGTGTGTGTGTGTGTGTGTGTGTGTGTGTGTGTGTGTGTGTGTGTGTGTGTGTGTGTGTGTGTGTGTGTGTGTGTGTGTGTGTGTGTGTGTGTGTGTGTGTGTGTGTGTGTGTGTGTGTGTGTGTGTGTGTGTGTGTGTGTGTGTGTGTGTGTGTGTGTGTGTGTGTGTGTGTGTGTGTGTGTGTGTGTGTGTGTGTGTGTGTGTGTGTGTGTGTGTGTGTGTGTGTGTGTGTGTGTGTGTGTGTGTGTGTGTGTGTGTGTGTGTGTGTGTGTGTGTGTGTGTGTGTGTGTGTGTGTGTGTGTGTGTGTGTGTGTGTGTGTGTGTGTGTGTGTGTGTGTGTGTGTGTGTGTGTGTGTGTGTGTGTGTGTGTGTGTGTGTGTGTGTGTGTGTGTGTGTGTGTGTGTGTGTGTGTGTGTGTGTGTGTGTGTGTGTGTGTGTGTGTGTGTGTGTGTGTGTGTGTGTGTGTGTGTGTGTGTGTGTGTGTGTGTGTGTGTGTGTGTGTGTGTGTGTGTGTGTGTGTGTGTGTGTGTGTGTGTGTGTGTGTGTGTGTGTGTGTGTGTGTGTGTGTGTGTGTGTGTGTGTGTGTGTGTGTGTGTGTGTGTGTGTGTGTGTGTGTGTGTGTGTGTGTGTGTGTGTGTGTGTGTGTGTGTGTGTGTGTGTGTGTGTGTGTGTGTGTGTGTGTGTGTGTGTGTGTGTGTGTGTGTGTGTGTGTGTGTGTGTGTGTGTGTGTGTGTGTGTGTGTGTGTGTGTGTGTGTGTGTGTGTGTGTGTGTGTGTGTGTGTGTGTGTGTGTGTGTGTGTGTGTGTGTGTGTGTGTGTGTGTGTGTGTGTGTGTGTGTGTGTGTGTGTGTGTGTGTGTGTGTGTGTGTGTGTGTGTGTGTGTGTGTGTGTGTGTGTGTGTGTGTGTGTGTGTGTGTGTGTGTGTGTGTGTGTGTGTGTGTGTGTGTGTGTGTGTGTGTGTGTGTGTGTGTGTGTGTGTGTGTGTGTGTGTGTGTGTGTGTGTGTGTGTGTGTGTGTGTGTGTGTGTGTGTGTGTGTGTGTGTGTGTGTGTGTGTGTGTGTGTGTGTGTGTGTGTGTGTGTGTGTGTGTGTGTGTGTGTGTGTGTGTGTGTGTGTGTGTGTGTGTGTGTGTGTGTGTGTGTGTGTGTGTGTGTGTGTGTGTGTGTGTGTGTGTGTGTGTGTGTGTGTGTGTGTGTGTGTGTGTGTGTGTGTGTGTGTGTGTGTGTGTGTGTGTGTGTGTGTGTGTGTGTGTGTGTGTGTGTGTGTGTGTGTGTGTGTGTGTGTGTGTGTGTGTGTGTGTGTGTGTGTGTGTGTGTGTGTGTGTGTGTGTGTGTGTGTGTGTGTGTGTGTGTGTGTGTGTGTGTGTGTGTGTGTGTGTGTGTGTGTGTGTGTGTGTGTGTGTGTGTGTGTGTGTGTGTGTGTGTGTGTGTGTGTGTGTGTGTGTGTGTGTGTGTGTGTGTGTGTGTGTGTGTGTGTGTGTGTGTGTGTGTGGGGAAATCACTATGTGGCCATGCGCATAATTCATACTATAGTAGTGTGGCCATCCTGAATTGTGTGGCCATTTTTGGGACCCCACAAGTTAAAAGCATCTTTAACGTATCCTACACGTTATGCTGATTCGAATGGTACCTACTTTAATACATTGACCCCAAAAGTGATGTTATAGGTTGTGCCAAAATGTGTGCTAATCGATGAGATGAGAGCAAACATTGTGTGGACAAAGTAGTTGATCAGCAAGTGCTGCCCTCTTTAATCTCTTCATTCAGCGAACTATTTTACACGGATTATAACCTACCTTATGGGACAAGTGCAAATATTTAAAAGTTTTGAATACGTTATTTTATTATATGGTACAGCGCGGTGTTGCCGCTTTTGTAGTTGCTTGTAACTATTGAATATTGAATAAGTGTCTTGCGTATTTGAATAATGTACGCGTTGGCCCAGATACTTTTATTTGTTATACAGGGACCAGAGAGTCGAAAAGACGCTTCTAAAACATCGGACTGTGCACTTGAAGATATACTTATAAAAAAATATGTACTAAGTGGGGAATGACCCTACGGATGCAAATTCAGAGGGCTCCGTTAAATTAGCAATTGCAAAACAGAATAAAAATATATTTTTCGATTATTTTGATTTATCGCAAAAAACAATTTTTGGTGTTTAACTTGCGATTGTGTCGCCATTTTTCAATATGACTTTAGACCTAAACATCGGTAAAAAATAACCTTCAACGTTTAAATTAATATTTATTTAGCCTAATAATTTATATCGACACTATACATTTGTATATACTAAAAAGAGCTACAAGAATATCGGTAAAGGTTTTTACCCAGAACTTCCCTCGATATAGAAATTGTTAAAACAAGGAGCTGATTAGCTGCTTTTAAAATGGTCTATAAAAAAATTGAAGTTTTTCTATAAAGCCGTTTTTGAGCTATCGCGCCAACAGACAGACGACAGACAGACCGACCAACGGAATAGGGAAACATGTTTTTCGTAATCTAGAGACCCTGAAACGTGAAAATCTGAAATAATCTCGGAGGGTACCTTTTTCACGATTACAATACTTCCCTTATATCAAGGGAAGTACTAATGATAACACAAAAATAAATGTAGGTACTTCGGAGTAGTTACGTTATAAACTATATAAGGATAAAAAAATATATAAATCCTATATGGGTAACTAAACTAACTTAATTTTAGTTTAAAGAACACCCACCCTCGCAATAACAACCTATTATAAAATCCAGCCCTGCTTTTAAACAACTATACAATTTCTAGTACATTTTTGAAGTTTGCATTTGCAGCACACATTTTCGAATTGTACATCGGGACGAACACTTATTGTGGTCAATTTTGGAACGAGTAAATTATTTTCTTTTAAATCTCAACGAAAATCAACGGAGATGGGAATTTCCGGGTTAATTAAAATATTGCTCTACAAGATAATTGATAAGCAGCTCTTAATATATGCTAATGAAATGCATCCTCAGTAGGGGCAAATTCCTTATATTAGATTTACAGGTATGAAATAGACGAGCGCGTAATTTATTTAAATCACCTGTAAATAATGGCCTAACATACAAAATTTTGAAAAATATCTAGCCAAAATTAATTAAATTCTGGCCAGCATTTTCAGGGTAACTGTGCTTTTAATTCACACACTGACCTTCGACGAACGATGCGCGACGGAAAAAGGTTGCGGCCGACGCGCATAAGAGTTTCTCAAAAAAAATTGCTTCTCAGAAACCATTACCAATAGAGAATTTTTGTTTTCACCAAAAACCACGCAATAAGAGATTTAAAAGAACACCAATTAGGTAGGTCGAATAAAAAAGATACCCGCTTCGGTGTGTTTTCGAAGACCCCACAATGTGGGTACTGGGTATTGTTAATAGTTTCTTGTTCCCGACCGACCGCGATCCTGTTTATAACGGAAAAGTGATAGTAGCCTATAAAAAAATAAAGCTGATGCGGTATCCCATCTGCAAGTTATAATAATCAGAAATAGACAATAATTAACTAAATATAATAAAATTGAAACGTGTTAGCTTTCGACTAATTCTGTATTTAAAAAATATTACATGTTTCATTCATTTTCAGGTAAACTGGAATTGATTTATTCTTTTAAATAATACATCACCCCTAGCTGTTGCATTATTTAAATAATCTAGTTACCTTATTCTTGTGTGCTGCACCTATATCGTTTTATTATTGAAAATAGAAAAAATTCTACGACTGTAACATTTAGTTATAGGGAATGCTTAACAAAAGTAAAAGTATTTTTTAAGAAGTTTATGAAAATGATATTAGATACGGTGTGTTCCATTTAAAATAACCGAGAAAATCATGGTCGTGAATTTTGGATTACCCTGTATACAAAATAAAAGATATAAAAAACATGATGAGTTGCAACAAAACTAGACTACTACTAAATTATTCTGGACTTGAGATATTAACCCTCAATTGTTGATTCTAAATAATACAGGGTGACGATTCCATTAGGATTTTCACATAAAAGTGGCCATTTCTTTAAAAGTACCCTGTAGAACCTGATAAAACCCTATATTGCCGGAATGGAGAAAACGATTAAAATTCAAATTCAAGATAACATAGTAAAAAAACATAACTTCTGTGACTTTATGAAATATCCTGTACATTACGAAATAATTTTAAAATGCGGAGCTGGACTGTATCTATAATTTGTATTGAAAACTTTTTTCGTATCAAACCAGAGATATCAAACTCTGGAGTATAAGTTGATCACCCTGTATATATAATATATTATTATTATTATATAATAATTAATTATATTGTAAATGGAACTTCCCAAAGTTGTGTTCATTTTAATTAATCGACATCTTGTAGGTAATCGTAGTACTGACAAAAAAAAAAAAGAAAAACAAGTGAAATTAAACATACATATTATCTAAAGTTCAGCTTTTTGAAATGTCAGACATAAAAATTTTAATATTGCAAAATAAATACGTTTTTCTACAACCACATATAGTAATTAGCTAATCTACGCACAGAATACAAAATGAAAAAGTATGCCGTTGTGTTCAACTGAACTATTATATTTTATAACCATTCTACTTGTAAGAAAACTGCATGATAATGAAATCTGTCAAATCTGTCAAACTAATTGTCATACATTATACAACTAAAGTCTATTAGGCATTCCAACGACCTGTCAAACAATAGGTGCCAGTGGGAAATTCTTGTATATTTAAGGGGGGTAGCGACATAGTCTTGCAACTTGGACGCTATTTTTATTCGAAGTAGTACTTGCCAAGCCTGCCAATTTATGAAAAAATGTATAGGTGGGTTTTTTAAATATTATTTTTATTGTGTTTGACACAAAATATTTAAATGTAATCCATTATTCATGATTTTGCGTAAAGTAGATAGAATACACCATATGTCGCCACCCTTAGATATACCAAACCTGCCCACTGGTAATTCATTTGTTTGGAATGCCTAATTCAGATTTCATTTACGCCGCGTCAAAACAATCTCTCCCATCCAGCAACAGCCCACGTGGCATTTTCTTTGCGTTTCTATTGGTTAATCGGTCGTTAGTCATTTAGACGACGCGCAAATATTTTTTGTCAGAGTCGAATTCAGTTCAATTTGGATAATTATAAACGGCGTTTTGGTAGCATTCACCGTGTTGGTTAGTTTGGACATTTTTTATGTTTGATTGATTATAATTCATTATATTATAGTTTAGATATACATATATTGTGTTATTTATTTTGTTTGTTTTTGTGGTTGTTGTTAGTTTGAACATTTTTTACTCTATTTTATGGACATTTAATTGACTATATTTTGTAACTGCTGCGTGACACTATGTCCTCCACAGATATAGCAGATGAAGCCCAGAAAAAGGGACATTTGGTCATCCGTACTAAAGAAATGGTTCTTAATATTTATAAGCATTAAATTTTATAGAACCCTGATATGTTGGTACATGATGTTGAAAGGAGAGTTGCTGATAAAACAGGGATGTGCGCTAAAACCGTTTTTAATGTTATGAAGAAGTATAGGCAGATTCATAAATTTTCTGAACCAAAAAGAAAGCTACGTTATAAACAAATTAATGGCTCTGTGGATGATTTTGATAAAAATGCAATAAGGCGCAAAGTACATCAATTCTTCTTTAGAAATTAACTTCCAACAATCAAGGTTTTATAAGAAGTCAACGATGATCCATATTTGTCTACTTTTAAGCGAGCTACATTTCACAAGCTTTTCAAAACCCTTAATTTTAAATTTAAAACTCGAGCAAAAAATAGTTTGCTTTTAGACAAAATGAAATTGTTTCGTCCTACGCCACAAAAAATAAAACGGTACAGAGAAGAAAAGCAAAAAATATATTATCTTGATGAGACTTGGATTAACGCAGGCGACACCAACTCAAAAGTATGTTTCGATATATCGGTTTTATCATCCAGACAAGCCTTTTTGGATGAACTTTTAACTGGTTTTAAAAACCCATCAGGTATGTGCGTATGTGCGTAAACAGCTCATTATATGCCATATTGGAAGTGAAGAAGGCTTTGTCTCTAATGCACTTTATGTATTCAAGTTGAAAAATCCGGTGACTACCAAGAAGAAACGTGTGGAGAATCGTTCAAAGAGTGGTTTTCAATCACCCTACCAAAATTAGAAGATAACTGCATTATTATTCGAGAAAGCTGGACAAAATACCTACAACGACGTCTAAAAAAGATGATATTTAAAAAAGGCTATAAAGGAAAAAAATTGAATTCGACTACCAAATGCTTAAGAACCAACTTCTAAACCTTGGTAAGCAACATAAACATTATGATTGGTATGTAATAGATGAAATGGCTAAGCAACAAAACAACATAATATTGAATTAATCTAGGTTGACGTTAAACAATACGTAGCAGATAAAAACTCAACATTTAAATCTGGAGACATTAAAATTCTTTTTGAAGAAGTAATATTATTAATTTCTCCAGAAAAATGGAAAAAGTGTATCGACCATGTTCGCCAAAAAGTTGAAGTAAAAATGTGGGAGTTGGATATTATAGAGGTTCAAGTAGAACCACTTGTAATTTTGATTAATGAAGATAGCCCTTTAAGTCTAACTAATTTATCCGATTCAGAATAGTGCCAAGTCAAGTAAGGAAGATTGCTATAATATAGGTTACAAGGTCTCTAATCTAAATGCTAGTAGAACAAGAACAATAAAGAACAAAAGTTGTCAAAAATACAAAAGGTTTCTTTTTAAGATGCACAATTTTAAATCAAATACCAAATTCAAATACCAAATACCTCTTATATTTAAAGTTTTTTTTTAATGCTTTTAGTAGATATATATTAGCTATTAAAGAATTTGCAATTATTTGGACACCCTGTATAATATAATTTTATATTATGATTGTTTTAATGCTCTGTATCACAGTAGACATATGTAATGAACTTAATATAATGCAAACCTATCTTCGTCCAGAAATGTCACTAAAGTCTGGGAGACCGTGTATGGCATTTATTTTATAGTTTTAGTTTACAAAATATGTTTTTCTCGTAATAAAAAAATAATTTCACAATTACACTCTTTTATTTTATATTTTTGCAAGACGGAAAAGTAAAATACGGCCCTGCTCAATTTTAGCGTCCACCTGCTTCTGTTTACATCAGGCATAAATTAAATTTGAATAGACTTTGGACAATTGAAAATTCTCGATTATACGAGACGTATTGCCTGACGTTTTGTTAGGCAATACGTCGAGTTTTGAGAATTTTCAATTGTCGAGTTGTATACAGATTGACTATATCACGAAATAATAAAAAAAAAGGTATGGGGTAGAATCGAACCCTGGCCCACCGTGTTGAAAACAAAAGTTCTATCGATCGATCACAGATCCTATATAACAAAAAGTTTCGTGCTCAAATTTCGTTCTCGTGCGATAATGGCCATCATATCCACTCTTGTTTCAGAAACTACTGTTGAAGCATGTCTTAAAATAAAAAAAAATTGGTCTATATCTGCTACCAAAGCTAATCAACGACGCCAGGAGTACGCTACCCCTAACTGGGAATTTTGACGAACTCTCTGATGTCGCAACCATCAGAAATCAGTAACTTTAACAAACCCAACATCCATATACTCAGGACCACCGGCTTTATGCCCCTTCCGAAGCACAGCATATCCTCACTATTCCTTGTACTTAATGATATAGTATCTACGACACATACAAAGAAAATCAAAGTATGTGACCTACGAGCTGTGGCTATACGCAACTACGCTACTACGCTGTAATTATACGAGCTACGGTTTTCCCCATATAGTATGAACGACCTGATCATGCATCCAACTACTTACCTCGCTGGACCCTGCTTGACTTCAGATTTCGATAGACAATTAGTTGTCAACCTGATTAAGCTGAGCCCTTGCCTTGAAGTTAAACATATATCTCAAATTCAGTTATGTTTGAAATTTCTGACATTAAAATTTTAAAATAACTTATATACCTATTTTTTGTGTAGTTAATTAAACCCAGTTCTATCCAACATATTATCCTTTGTTGGAAAAACTTTCAACTTTCTAATTTGGTTATAAAAATAAATAAAAAACGTGAACTGACATATCATATCTAATAAAATCCTCATAAATGTATACGTTCATAGCATATTTTAAAATAAAAAAGGCATCGCTTTAATGTTTCAAGAGTAGATAGAGTATTATTTCAAAACTGTTAATCCATATCAAGTCTAATAATTTATAAACACTTAAGTATTGTTCTTCTCAGTAAAGGTAGTTGCGAAATTTGCCTTATTCTTAACGAGTCTTCAAATGATGTGACAACAATGTGTGTGTATGACCCCACTATGTTGGTAATAGCTTAATTTCCTATAAAAAGCGCGACCTTGAGAGAAAAGTGTGTAAGGGAGTGTGTATGGCCACATTAGACATTATACCGTAATATATAACCATATCTATCTTTTAGGGGACTGACCCCCTAAGTCTGTTAGCATTAAAAGTGGCAAAAGAAGGAGTGTATCTAAATAATTCAAATAGCTATAAATAGATCAAAAGATTCTACATACAGTACATGCAGAAATTTCATTGTCCCCATAATTCACGTCAGTGTCATGTGGCCGCACAATGATTTCCCGGTGTGTATGTGTGTGTGTGTGTGTGTGAGTGTGTGTGCGTGCGTGCGTGCGTGGGAGTGTGAGTGTGTGTGTGAGTGTGTGTGTGTGTGTGTGCGTGCGTGCGTGCGTGGGAGTGTGAGTGTGTGTGAGTGTGTGTGTGTGTGTGTATGTGTGTGTGTATGTGTGTTTGTGTGTCTGTGTGTTGGTGCGTGCGTGTGTGTGCGTGTATATATGTATGTGTGTGAGTGTGTGTGTGTGCGCGCGTGTGTATATGTATGTGTGTGAGTGTGTGTGTGTGTGTGTGTGTGTGTGTGTGTGTGTGTGTGTGTGTGTGTGTGTGTGTGTGTGTGTGTGTGTGTGTGTGTGTGTGTGTGTGTGTGTGTGTGTGTGTGTGTGTGTCTGAATCCTCGATAACTCAAACGGATACAAAGAAAAACACCAAATTTTAAACTTAAGCTTTATATCAGTCTTTAATTAAATGATTAGCTTTTGGGCAGAGTCGGAACATCTGGGGGTACTTTATGGGTGGTAATCTTTAAATTTTATAAAATATATCTGTTATTTACGTTTTGGAGAAGAAAATTCTTTAAATAAAATAACTTACTCTGTAATTTTTGTCCTATACAAAGTTTTCCTAAAATTGGTCGTATTCGAGAAATTTGACAAAATGTAAAAAAATAATTTTTTATGAAAATTGTTTAAATAAAAGTTGTTTGTAATACAATTTTCTATAATATTTATTTTATTCGCCAAAATTAGTGACTAAAACGCCTCTTTAAATGCTGCCTTCTGTTGTAATGCGACTGTAACTATCGTATCGTACACTCTCACTCATCATTCGTTTCCTAAAATGATTTACACCAGTTTACACCAGTTTACACCAGTTTACACCAGTTTACACCAGTTTCCACCAGCATAAACCAGTTTACACCAGTTTACACCAGTTTACACCAGTTTACACCAGTTTACACCAGTTTACACCATTTTACACCAGTTTACACCAGTTTACACCAGTTTACACCAGAAGATAGCACTTAACGAGGCGTTTTGGCCACTAATTTTGGCAAATTTAAAAAATCATAAACAAGACATTAAGAGCTTAAATTCATGGATTATATTAAGAATAGTGCTATTGAGGAATGCTATTTTCATCATATTTCAAAATTTAAAGCCCTTTAAATTTTTTTCTCGGAAACTGGAAGAAAATAAAACTTGAAATTATATGCATATTCTAGATATTATTACTTAATTTATTTTGCCAAAATTTAAATTTAAAAAAAAAATACTTTTTGAGAGATACTTGTCCGAAAATTATAAGGAGGTGCTGTAATCACCTTAAGTTAGAATCGAAGTAAACTGTAGTTATGATCCTTTTTAAATACAATTAATCCAAAGAGTTTCCAGCTATAACAACTGTTAGTAGGTATCGATAACTTAGTTTACGAAATTAAAACTGTAAGAAATTACAAATCTGCTATGCGGATCTCATGAACTCATTAAGAAAAATGTCAGATTTAAACTTACTCAGGTATTTCCTGTTTCCGAACTTAGTTTCAATGATTCACTCCTTAAATTATGTATTATTGAATTACATAGGTAAGAAGTGAGATAGATATCTATCTCTTTGTGTAGAGAGAAAGATAGAATGTCTTCATTACCTACTGTTCCAAATAGACTTTTAAGTTACTCCAAGAATCATTTCATAAAAGTTTTATTGTAAAAGAATAATTGACACATATCAGATGTCATCCTTGTCATATTATCTAACAATGTAAACAAACTCTCTTTTTAAAAATAATAAATATGAAATTAATTTCTAACTTAAAAATATATACATCTTAAAGGCTTACGTCATACTTCTGTATTGTATTCATACTTTTAAATGAATCATGTCAGGAAAATACATTAAGAAAATCAGAAAATCAGTAAAAGTAAAAACAAGGACTAAGAAAAATAGATTATAAAAGACTTCAGCTCCAAAAGTTCAACCAGTTTCAAGTAAGATAAATTTATCTTCATGAAAATTTTCTTTTCCTAAATATTAAATAATTATTACGATATAAATAATGGTACTTGGTACATAAATTCTTGTAATCAGGATATTTATTGTATGAGCGCTATAATCCTTTAACACACTGTAGGTAGCAGGAAATCAGAATCTCAGTAATTTAAAGATAATTTTATTTTAAAATATGAAAAGCGTTATATAAAAATTGTTGTGTTAAAGGTACGTCTTGTCTTGTTAATTTCGAAATCAGTAATCAATCAATCTTTCTTTTTCCATGGTTACCATCCATCGGATAAGTAGGGTGCTAGTGTACGCAGCTATCGACCAATATCATAATATATGTGATGTTATTATAATTACCATCTGACAGTGACACTTGACCAACCTCAAATAAAAACTGACTAAGAAACCTTAAAATAAATTGACGTAAAAGTCAAAACTAAAGGTAAGAGTATGTGGTGCTATGATGTCACCACACACACAGAATAGGTGCGTGTTGATCACTCCAAATATGCAATGGTACCAATATATCGTTTTTTAAAAATAGTGTTCTTCTGCAGGGTCTAATTTTAGAAACACCTCCGGTTTTAGAATCTCCAAAATACTAGTTTTCAACTAATTAACAATTTGCCTTGTGACATTGGGCCCCCCACAGAAAGAATAATTCCGATTAACTGACACTATACTATGAGTTGTACCACAATATTCCAAAACATAAAAATTGGCTGGATTCTTTGCCGTGATTTACGATAATAGTCAAACAATAATAAAAAAGTTAGATGAATAAAGTTTGTTATTTTTGCCAATCGTAGACCATTCTTCTCCATTTTTTAGGATGGATAAAGAACATAGATTACAAAAAAATTATAGATCATTTAAAATTGAATATCTGTACGTTATTTTGGAACATCATGTACTTAAAAACTGGTTTTTACACAGTCACTGCATTTATACTTTTATTTATTTTCAATATTTGATTTGTTTTTATACGGCCGTATTTTGTGTTGTCCAAACACGGAGTTTTTAATTTCCTGTTGCAAATTCTCGTTTTATCTATTATTTGAAAAGTTTATTTACTTTTTTATTGCATTTTACGCATTGTATTTGTTAAGTATCTTTTAAATGTTGATTTTTTTAGTTTAGTAGATGGTAATTCATTTTTATTAGTCAAACTAAAACTAATGTGTGATCAAAAAACAATATTTCCGAAGTAAGTCTGACCGACAAACCCAGAAATAGGAGTCATGTGTCATGCTTGTGTTAACTCTACACGTCTCTGAATTAAATCTAAATTCCTATTTAAATCAGAAGAAGAATTATAAGCCCAGACATACGTAATTTTTTACGTACTGGCTAGCCGACCGCCGTAGTTAAATATAATAAAACGAAAACCGTCTTCCGGTGGCATGGTCTTCTTACATATGAGGGGCCCCTAGTATCAAAACCGGCAATCTCCAAATTTCAGTAAAATGTGTTGCATATAGCAGTTTTTTCGTCTCGTTGTGCACTATTGGAATATGTTTCTAGTTGGTAACAAAAACGGTTTTATCCCATATAAATTTAGTTTGGAAACTACTCATCAGAATCAAAATTGGCAATCTCCATATGACTTTCAGAATCAAAATCGGCAAACTCCATGCCACCCAATCAGAATCGCGACATGTGATCAGCTGATCACATGAAATAGCATTTAAATAGCAAATACCTATTATGTTTGTTGCTTTCGTTTAGTCCATTGTGGTTGTTCATCCTGTTAAATCTTGTGTTGATTGTTGAGTTTTGCCTGAGAACCTAATGGAAGTGAATGCATCTCCTGCTGAGCCGGGTAAGGCCCGTAAAAGAAAACGTGATCCAGTCACATGGAAATGTAATGTTCGCAAGAAGCTCAGGTATTTTCTTTCTTTTCATACTGATAATAGAGTTGTATTGTCTAGTCTTCTTGGCAGATATTCTGCAAAATAGTTACCACAATATCCAACATGTGGTCACAAAACGAAGGCTTTTCAGTGTTCTTCGTTAACCATGAAGGAAGTTAAAGACTTTCATGAAGCATTTTATGCGACAAAAAACAAGCTATTGCAAGACTCGTTCATTCTAAAGCATTGCTCTGTTGATGTGTGCAAACGTCGCCGTCCGAAAAATGCAACACGAGAAGCCAAAGTTACCCATGTAAAATGTTTTGTGAGAAATTATTCCTCAAAAGCGAACGTTCCCGTATGCCAGTCGGCTTTTTTAAACATACTTGATATTACAAAACATCGTGTGAGCCACGTCATGGAGAGTTTTACTTCCAGTGGTCAAGCACCAATAGAAAAAAGAGGTGGAGATCGAAAAACTCCTTAATACGAAGACAAACAAGCGGCGGTTCAACAGTTCATCAATAGTTTCAAGTGCATTGAATCACACTATTGCCGCTCCAGTACAAAAAGACTATACCTTCCTTCAGATTTATCGATACAAAAAATGCACACCATGTATGATCAGCAGTGCAGTCCAGAAGAAAAAGTAAAATTGTCGTATTTTCGAACAATTTTCAACACAAAGTATAATTTGAGTTTCACAACACCGCGAACTGACGTGTGTTCCACGTGCCTTGAATTGGCTGAAAGAATTAAACGTTGCGAAGATGAAGAAGAAAAGAAAAAGCTTTCAACAGACAAAAAAATTCACAAACTGAGAGCAGATGCTTTTTTCAATCTACTTAAAGAAGCTAGAGATGATATGGTAACCATATCTTTCGATTGCGAGAAGAACTTAGTTCTACCAAAGGTGCCAGACCAAACAGCCTATTATTCAAGGCAGTTGTACCTCTACAACTTTACGATTGTAGAAGGTACATCAAAATCCAAGCTTAATCCAGAAAATGTTTTTTCGTACTACTGGACCGAAAATGAGTTCGCAAAAAGTTCCAATGAGGTTTCATCAGCTGTATATGATAGACTGAAAAAAATTGAGTTTGGCCCTCACCATACCACGGTTAGGCTTATGGCAGATGGATGTAGCGGCCAAAACAAGAATAGCACTCTTATAGGGATGTGCTCCAAATGGCTAGCAAATAATGCCCCGTTAAATATTAAGAATTTGGAAGTCATCTTTCCCGTAGTGGGGCATTCCTTTCTTCCAGCAGACAGGGTGTTTGGTCACATCGAAAAGAACATTAAAAAACTGGAAGTAATAACCAAACCTGACACCTACATTGAAATCTTTTCAAAAATTGCGACTCCCATTCGTTTAGGTACAGACTGTACTGTTTACGACTGGAAAAAAAGCGTTAAATAGGTACTGAAACCCCCAGGATCATGGCACTTCCAATTTAAAAATACGAAACGATTTTATCTGAAGAGATGCCAGTCTAGAAATATTTTAATAAGAGGTGAAGTCCATTATAGGAGCGACTTGCAAACCTTTAAGGGATTCACAAAAAAAGGAAAACCAATTGGCATGATTAAACCAGATCTAATCAACGCCGGCCTGCCTCAGGTCAACAGTCTGAAGTTAAATGACGTGAACAAATTGCTGACCAAACACTTTGGCAAAAAGTGGAGAGATCTAGATGAACTGACGTTTTATAATGATATCGTTCCCAGCGAGGAAATGTTGGAGAGCCACACAGAAAATCATGAAGAGTCGGAGGAAACCCAAGACAGAGAAGCTACTCAACTTGTTGATGATGAACCCTCTTGCGAATTCATTGCAGAGATTCCATCTGTATTGGTTTAATTTTTGATATTATTTTCTACTATGTTGTTACCTAAAGAAAAATACAGTTTTAGTTTAGCACTCACTTCGTCTTTCATTGCCTTTTTTCTCGGGTCTATTTATACATTTCGGTATCAAAACCGGCAATGCCCTACCTCTAGGAACAAAACCGGCAATGCCCTACCTCTAGGAACAAAACCGGCAATCTCCATATTTTTGTATTATATTTTGGAAAAACCTTGTCAGTTCTAAGTAATAGAACTATTAGTTATTGTTCAGAATCGAGTAAACTACCGTTTTCAATAATCTCCAACTATCTAGCATAAATAATAAGGCAGCAGTAGTTATTCGTAAATATCTCTAAACTATGAAAGTGGGATATTGCCGGTTTTGATACTAGGC
This sequence comes from Psylliodes chrysocephalus, assembly GCA_927349885.1. Taxonomy (NCBI): domain Eukaryota; kingdom Metazoa; phylum Arthropoda; class Insecta; order Coleoptera; family Chrysomelidae; genus Psylliodes; species Psylliodes chrysocephalus. The sequence goes on from OV651825.1 coordinate 29,379,385, forward strand.
CCCTCATATCGTCGTTGGCGGTGAAACCTCCTATGTAATATTTTATCACATTTTTTAGATTTTTGTACCAGTTTATAGAAACTAACATTCTGTACAGTTTAGCGGAACCTCCCATGTAATTTTCTTTTAAAATATTGTGATTTTAGACCTCCCTTGTGCGTAATACGTATAAGGCATCAGAACAAAATTGTTACGTTTTTATATCTACTGAAAATTTTGATAAAATGTACATAGGAGGTTTCACCGCGACAACGACGATATAAGAAAGCCGCCGAAAATCTAAACTGATTTGTTGATGAGGGCGGCAGGCTATCAAGGTATTGATAAGGCCGCCGGACGACGGTCTACTGTATTTGAAACATTAAATGCCGCCGGAAAAAAACTCGCGTACCGGGGACAATACTAATTATTTGTAATTGCTGTGGTGGGAGGTGTTTGTGTGAATGCGTCTTGTTTGTTTTTATTTACGCCGTGACTAGCAGTAGTATTTTATAAACCTTAGAAGCAAATTTCACATACATGAACAAATAATAATACCGTGACATGAAGACGAAGTAACGACACAATAAAATTTCAATCCATACCTGGCTACGCCGACCGGCATAAACACCAACGGCCTGGACACAGCTCATCTACTCTGTCAAATGGAGACCGATGTACAAATAAAACGCTTACGACATATCGCACCTTTAATCATAAAGCGGCATAAATCAAAATTTTGAGATTTTGAGTTTTTGTAATAAAACGATACAAAATAGTACCATCTATTGAGTAACTCCGACCTACGTTTAAATAGTCAGCCAGGAAGTGGAGATTTATATTTGCGCCAGCTTAGTTCTATGGGATTCTGTAAGGTGTTTTAGACCTAAAGCGACATAATGTTAGTTGTGTGTCAATAGTGACAGAGTTTGAAATAGCATTCTTTGCAAATTTGCTTCTAAAGAGGCATTTTTTGCTTTGTTACTTGAAATATTTTATTAATATAATCCAAAAAAGAACTATTCCAAAATAATACTAAAATCGTTATGCAATTTTTAGTCATAAATTGACACATTTCGTATTGATACATAATCTTTTTATTACTAAAGTGACATAATTGTGAATTTTTTTTCTTACCAACAGTTAAACCATTTTTCTTTTCTTCTTTAAAAAAAAAACTAAATCATACATACATCTTTAAAATATTGCTTAACCTTTTCTCATATTTCATTTATTCATAATACTTCATACATTTTCTCAAAGTTCAAATTTACTAAGACAGCTCCAAATATAAAACAGTTTTTGGCAGATTCTACGAAACTAGCATTTTTTAGCTGTGCCACTTTATAATTAAAGGTGCGATATGATAATATGCCACAAAAATGCAGACGATTTTACAAGTATTTTTTCTTACCACCGGCATTCATTGTTTTAAATACAGTAGACCGTCGTCCGGTGGCATTTTTCAATTCACTGATAGCATGCCGCCTGATCAACAAATCAGTTTAGATTTGCGGCTGCTTTCCTGTATAAAGAAGACCATGCCGCCGGAAGACGGTTTTCTTTTCAACAAATGCAAGCACCGCCGGCGGTCGGTTAGCCAATATGAGTTTTTTAATGGCCAGATATACAAATAATAATATTAATGGTCAACAATTAAAAGATTGATTGAATTACCTGGTAAGGGATATCAATCGGAATTTTTCTAGCTTGTCTTCGGAAATAACTACTACATGTGGTATCGTATTACTACCAAAATGTTTAAAAAGTTTAAAGATTGAGTTACATACTATCCTTATCGCCGAGCCTGCCTCTTGCTACCTGCAGTGGAATTCTCATCTTTCGTACTCGGGATATCCCGAGAAGCTCACTATTCGGTAGAAAATAATCGAATCTTATGTTAAATGGAGTTGGGTATCGATCTAGACGTGAAAATAGGGCTGCCTTCGCGTTGGCGTTTTATGTTTCTTGGTTGTTGTTATGTCATTAAATGGTGTTTTTGGTTAGAAAATGTTTCGTTTGAAATATTTTATTTAATAATATTAAGCTAATGTATAAAATTTTTGTTATCTCTATTAAATTAGACGTTTAGTAGAATACATATTGTTAGTTTAAAATACAGTAAAATGAGTGAAAGACACTTGTGTGCCTCAATGCAATCCTTGTGTAATTATTTCATGAAAAAAATGGCATTCTGTTACATTTCATCGGTTTCCTAAAACCGGTAGATGTAAGGTAATTTTGTAATATAAAAGTGGAAAATCTGAACTTGTGGATGCAAGAAGAGTATGCTTCAAAACTTGAAAATAGGGAAGTAAAATTTATGAAAGGAAAGTTTGTTCTCAGCATTTTAAAGATTTATAGGTACTTATAAAGGTAATACCTAGGTATATTTTTCATTTAATGTTTATTTCATTTTTTTTATGTTGCAGCTGCCATATCTCAAATAAAAAGAAACTCTCCTTTAAACCTGCCAATTGTTAAGGAACATTCTTATGACTCTGTTCCATCTACTTCAAAATCTAACAAAGACTAATAAAAATAACTCAAAATTAAAAAAATTCCCAATCAGTTTGAATGTAATAATTAGAACACGCAATAAGGGTTAGTTAATGAAAGTGATTTGTTTCAAGATAAACTAGTAACTCCTCCTGAACAAGACATAGAAGATGCAAATTAATATTTTGCAGTTAATAAAAAGTGTTGACAGTAGTTAGTGTACAAGTGAAAATAGTAAAAAAAAGTAAAGTTTTACCATGTGTTGATTTATTAGAGTTTAAAAATTAAAATAGTGTAAAATTGACATTAACCATCACTTTTGGGAACTTGATTTATAATATATCTAAACCTGCCAGAGTAACCAAAATTTCAAAAACATTACTTATTGTTATATTTTTAAAAACTGTCTGGTTATCATGCTGGTAATATAGAGATCTCATACCTCTGCTGATCACTGCTTTTTTGTAAATTTGCTGAACAAGAAACTGATCACAAAAATAGGCCATGTTCACATGTGAGATATTGTTAAGAGTGAGATTATAGGCCTTTTGACTGACCCTTAAGTCCACTCTTAGCGGTAACCACGGGTTATATAGAGGGGCCCAATTTGTATTTAAATTGCCTCTAGACAACACACGGCTAGGGGGTTAAGTTCAGAAGGAACCCTAACTTCCTAACGATGATTCAGAGGACGGGGAAAGGGTTTGCCCTACAGGAACTATTCCCTTTGGCAGTTTTCTCTTTCTCTCAGAGATTGGATTAAGTCAATACCCCCGCCTTTGAATGATCGTAAGTTTTCATAAACCAAAGAAAATTGAAACAAGCGTAAAACAAATAACTGATTTATTTAACAAATAAAAACAACTAATATTGCTTCTGCAATCACATAGTCTTTACTGACTACACAAAAACTAAATATAACTACTTAAAATTATTTACTTACATAAGCATTATGTTCTATCTGTTAGGTTGCAAGGCTGGCTGGTTGCACAGTAAACGGAATAATTACACATGAACATAAAGTATTTTGCACTGTTTTTCCCACATTTTAAGTAAATAATGCTGAGGTAGATAACAAGTTGAATTTGATAATGAATTTTTAGAGAAACGTTTAATTTGTTCAACTACATTATTGTTAGGGCTTGTATATATTTTTTATTATTTGTAAATAAAGTGTTTGTTACTTCGTTTATCTTATTCAGGTACATTTATTGTTTAATAATAGGTTAATAAATAAAATTTTCATAGATTTTACATTTTTGTTTGTATACATTTATTATAATCCCTGAAATAATGTGATAAATTCATTAAAAAAAAAACAGTTTATTAAATTATTAAGTATTTAGTCTTACAAAATGAGTTATTTTAATTTACACAGAAATGTAAAAGGTTTATGTAAGCTATACTTTCCTTCTCATAAATATGATTGAGGATTTTAGAAACACTGTTGGACACTCCTACATATACCTTCAGTTTATTTTCATTTATTTTGAGAGTTCAATGGTCTTGAATAACCTGCTCATTATTATTAAATCCCTCTGAATCAAATATTAAAGATGTTTCTTCTGATTCAGACAAAACTTTACTATCTTCAAAACTTTCAGGAGGTTCCGAAGGAGGGTTTTAGGTTATACACCTTCGAACTTATAGTAGGCCCATTTTAAATTTCCTGAAGGGGGGCAATGTCACAAATTACTACTGCATCTTGAAGATCCGGTGTATTTTAATTAAATAGAGATAAAAACGCCTCTAGTAGGTTATTTTCCAGTCAACTTTTTAGAAACATTTTCTCTGTTTTTGGTAGAATCAGTGAGGTGTGGTGAATAACAAGAACTTTGCAGACATTTGTGTGGTACTACCCATTTATATGTAAAGGTTTATCCATCATTTAAAAAATGAACAGTTTTCAAAATCATCGGGTATCTAAAAAAAGAAAAAACATCGTTACTACAATGGTAGATAATTGAAGTCTAATAAATTACAATAAAACATTTTCATTTTAATAAAGAGTATAGATACTATACAAACCTTAAAATAATTTAGCTGTTGCTTGAAGCTTTTCTGTGTAATAATAATAATAACTTCCTTCTTTTCATATTTTTGGCAACACTAATAAATATATTTAATAATAAATGTAAATCATTATCACATCTTGGGAGGAAACATTTTTTCATACTCCTCATATTATTTTATAAAAAGGAAAATTAAATAATTATCTATTGATATTATTGACACAAAATTACAAGATTTCAGGTTAAAAATCGATTCTCGGCACCTAAAGATGAAGCGAGTGACACTGACATTTAAGATCGATATATATCCCTTCTCGATATCCGAGAAAGGAATCGCAAAATCTTTCTCGTTACAACACGTCTCGAGTACAAAACATGAGAATCCCACTGCTGATCACTTCATGTTGATCAATAGTTTTCAAATCACATAGGTTCTGTAATTATTTTCGGAAGATAAACCTGAAAAATTTTGATTGAACTTTCTTACCAGGTAAGTCAATCAATCTTTTATTTTTTTTTCGCTTGTCTTCCTCGATAAATACTACATGTAGATGTTTAAAGAAAACTAACCTTAAAAAGGAACCTAAATCATCAACGTTATTTGCTCTCTAATAAATGCCAGATAATATAACCAACTAATAACAATATTATAAAAGTACAATAAAAACTATATTTTATATACCCTTACTTTTTACCAAAAAGTTTGGCAACTATTTAACTGTAATATATGAAATAAAGTAAAAAGCAAAAAAAACAAAAAATTACCTCCTTAAATATATTTAAAAAGTGAATACCTTCGGGTATGTAAAACAAAACAGCACAAATAAAATATCTGTTAGGTTTCTAAAATATACCCCAAAGAAAAAACATCACAGATGATGCTAGCTGGGCCATTGGTTCCTTTTTAAACTTTGTATGTAAATAGACGAGTAGAGAACAATAGATATAAGAAATACCAGCTTTTTATATATTTGTTACACATAATCAAGTTTATTTAAAAAAAAACACGCGAAAAACAGTTAAACATTAGCTTAAAAAGTAGCTGTATAACAGAAACAAAAATGGTATTTTTGTAATACGTACAAACTAGGCCTTACAAAGTTAAGACTACTTTGAAATAAAAAATCATATATTGGGACAACTAAGATTCAATTTCCTAAGGCAGTCAAAAAATACAACAGCCAGATCACAAATATGTAGGTATAAAATGTAGTAATTAGAAATGGAACTATATATTTTTCTACAACCATATGGATATTAGCTTATCTACGCACATATTACAAAACGAAAAAGTATGCTATTGCCTTCAACTAAACGAATATATTTCATATCTATTTTAGGTAGCGAGAACACTGCAAAAAAAATGAAATCCACCACTCACAGTTCATATTTTGGACACCCAACTACTATTATTTTTAAATAAGTGACAATTCGGTTAAACTAATTATGAGTATATTTTTTAGTTATTGAGATTAAATATACAATAAAATGAGTAATTTTTGTGTAGAATCGATAAATAATAGCATTTTTAATTTTATCTGGTCCACATTTAAAAAAAAAAAAAATAAATTTTAATCACACTATATGAAAATAATTTAATTACGAGTATTAAAACTATAACTCATGAACGGATATATTAGATTAGATTAGATTAGATTAGGAGTTGGACGTTATTTGTCCTTGTCCACCGCGACCTTTTCAGATCTATTGTGGGACTCCGTTTGTTTTAGAGTATGTCGTCTAGCCTGGTCTTTTTTATTAGACTTAGTAGCTTTGACAGTGGCTCCCGCATGTAGTTGCATGCAATTGGCTTTTCTTCGCCCAATGTTAGAAACCTCATTCCAGCCAAGCCTTCACATTGGCACAGGACGTGGAATGATGTTTCCTCTTCTTCTTCACAGAACCTGCACAAAGTTGCTTCTTCTGCTGGATTTATGACACTCATGTGCCTTTTGAGGCGACAGTGTCCAGTAAGAAGGCCTACTGTTATCCTAACGATTTGACGTTTTTGATCCAGTAGGTCTTTCGTAAACTTGGCCGATGGTTCCTTGATGAACTGTTTGGCCTGTCTCAGTCTTGGATAGTTGTTCCACCATTCCTGAGACTCTTTTTGCATCCATTGTTTAATGGATGCCTTGCACAATGCCTTAGCGACTCCACAAAAGGGTTCAGGGCCTGTCATGGCCTTATCTGAGCCTTCTCGGGCTAATTCGTCGGCCATGAACTTTTCTATATATCATGAACTGATATATAGAAAAGTACCAAATTTTAAACTTAAGCTTTTTTTCGGCCTGCAGTGAACTGATTAGATTTTGGGCAGAGTCGGAACATCTGGGGGTACTGTATAGGGGATCATTTTTATATTTTATGGAACATATCTGTTATTTACGTTTAAAGAAGAAAAATCTTCAAATAAACTTCTTATATTATTTTCTTTAATTTTTGTTATATACAAAATTTTCCTAAAATGGTCCGTTTTCGAAAAATTTGACAAAATGTAAAAAATTCCATTTTTTTAGGAAAATTAGTTAAATAAAAGTTATTTGTGATATAATTCTCTATAATTATTGTCCTATACATAATTTTTCTAAAATGGACCGTATTCGAGATATTTAAGAAAATGTGTAAATCTCGAATTTTGAAGAAAACTCAAAAACGGATAAAGAGCAAAAATAAATTTTAAACTTAAGCTTTATTCTGGTTCGATTAACTGATTAGATTTTGGGCAGAGTCAGAACATATGGGGGTATTTTATGGGGGTCGTTTTAATATTTTATGGCATATATCCGTTATTTACGTATAAAGAAGAAAATTCTTTAAATAAAAGTTACTCCTAATGTTATTTTCTATAATTTTTGTTCTTTACAAAATTTTTCTCAAATGGTCCGTAATAGTGAAATTTGGCAAAATGTGCAAAATTCTGATTTTTAGGAAAATTGTTAAACTAAAAAATTGGAGAAAAGTGTGAAATTTTAATTTTTCAGTATTTTTGTTAGCAATGAATATACACTGTGTCCCAGATTGGTGCTGCATGTATTGCTATCTCGGTTATTATAAGAGCTACAAAATTGGTTAAATTAGCAATGTTTCTCAGGATTCTATTACCAATTCAGAACTGCTATTACATTCTGTCAGTTATTTTTGGTTTTTAAATAAATCGCGAAAAACCAAAATAGTGGGTTTTTGACAGTCCTCTGTATCACGATTATTTGAGAACATACGGTATTTTGGTCTAGACATTCTATGGGCACTTTTTTAAGGTCTTTACAATAAAATATAAAACAAACGAATTTCTCTTTCTTTTTTCGAGATATTGACTATAACTTTGTTTTTCAAATGGACGCCATATTGGATTTTTATTGCATTAAATAGAATTGTTAATTTCCTTTTCAAAAATGTATCACAACATGGTACTTTCTTTTAAATGAATGCTGAAATAAACATGTAACGTTTATTTTTGGCCCCACGAATTAATGAAATTGTTTTGGCTTACCTGGTTAATCATATGAAAAAAAAAAGGGTAAAATCGTATTGATGATATCACTATTATTTTTGTCATTAACTAATTTCACCTGTATTCTAACTTTCGGACATCATTATTACAATTTATTTCATCTCACCACTAAATAAAAGGATAGTAGTTCTCCTAAAAATAGACCAAGTTTCGTTGTAAATTTATATATATTATGTATTATAGTCTCACCTTGGGTAATTAATTATTTACGATACCATTCTTTAAGAATTTCATTGCTTATTTTTATTATTAGGGTAATATTTTTTAATTGTGACAGTGAATGACATAAACGTCATTTGACGACAGAACACCGACAAGTGTCATGTTTGTAGTACGTTCCAATATCGGGCTCAGAACCCGAGGTAAGGTAGTTTCACAATGAGCGATTTTAAGTCGTGAGGGATTTTTTTGCGATCGCTGTTGTATTAATTTTTGTCGGGAACAGTTTCCCAAATGTAGTTATACTGTATATAAATATAGTTTTTAGGGTACCTTTCGTAAATGGTCTGTTAAGTTATATAGTGGGGAATTCTTGAGGATGAATTTCTGAACCCACTTGGCTTGACATTTATCGGAAAGGGATTTCGGCCATTTTGGACGGCTGACGTATTTTTTTAGTCAGTGGGTGTTGAATCACGAGAAGGACGGATTTTGCGTCGAAGTAGAATTTTGTTAATATTTAGCCTCATCGGCTTACCTAATTAAAAGGGATTTTAGATTCTACTTCTTGGTTAATTGTGGGTAAATGGACATTTCGTATTTTGAGAGGAATTTTAGTGTATTGGTAAATTCCTATGGTCATTGGTCCAGCCCATATCTATTATAGGATTTTAACGCAATAATTGGAAGTTCACAGCATTTGGAGTGTGGAATATTGTTGTGCTGTGGATCATCTCACGTGTTTCTCATCCTTGGAAGGCTACCAAGTTAACCCTTTACGAAAAAGGTATGTTTTGTATATATTTGGTTATGTTACGCACCATGTGGCTGTCAATTTCTTTTATGTTATGGCATTATGTAACAGAATTTTAATTATTTGAGCTCATAATACTGTTTATGACTCACTGTTGAGCCAATGTAATTTTTCTTTGTCCTAGATGTTGAATAGTTTCTAGTTTATGTACATTTTTGGGTAATCCTATAGTTCGGGATACTTGAGTCAATGTGTATTGACATTTTTCTTTGTAATATTTTAAGGGTTTCACCCAGGGGGTTGTTAGCCCAAGATTCGTCGACAGTTTCACCCAGGGGGTTGTTAGCCCAGGATTCGACGACAGTTTCACCCAGGGGGTTGTTAGCCCAGGATTCGACGACAGTTTCACCCAGGGGGTTGTTAACCTAGGATACGACAACAATTTTCACCCAGGGGGTAGCGACTCAGGATTTCAATAGTTGTACACAGAGGGTTATATCGTCCGGAGTTCAATGGTTTCATCGTGGACTCATCGAGGGAACACAGAACATTGGTATGCTAGTCGCCTAGCTTACTTGTAGCTAGATTTACAAGGATAATTCTCGTTCTGGATTGGAAGATGGGAATGCTGTGAAAGAAGACACCCTACTATCAGGTTTTTTTATATACGTTATATTGAAGGTTTCATGTGTGCATTGTTAAACTATACATTCACTTTCAACCGAATGTTGTCAAGGTATTCTCAACATTATTTATACTTTTGAGCACAGTATGTTCTAGGGTTCTTTTACTCATAACTTAGGTATTATCAAATATTACATCGTCTAATTGATATTTCAGACTTTTTCTTAATTTAAGCACTTAATGCTGATGTAGTAATCCTTCGAGTCGCAGAACATTTGGACTGCTTCCACGTTTAAGTTGTAATTCTTCAGTTATTAAGGGCTACTGTCTTAATTTTACTTTTTCAATTTATTCATTATTAAATGGACCAGACTTAACATATAAGTTAAGCAATCTCAGAAGACCCGTGTGGGGGCAGAGATTAAGTAACCTCTTCAAACCTGGGAGTTTAAGTAAATAACCTCTGTGTCTAAAGTCCTTTATGTGTTCATTGTATTTTTATTTTATTTTTATATTTTTATTTAGTTCTATGAATTATACTTAATTATAAAATTTCATGGTTTAATAATTTTCTTTTGGGTAGTTTGGTCTTAACCAAAAGTTAAGCAAATATCGCCTTCCAATTTGGAGAGGGTTATAAGCTTATAAGGATTATAAGTTTACTGTTTAGTTTATAATATATGATGTAGTATAGGTGCGGTCATGCCTGGTACCAAGCTAACGACGAACCGTGTCATATTTTGATACATTTAATAATTTATTTTGGGTTATGCATATACATATATGGTGTAAACTTTCCCTTTAATTTCCTCCAACTTTTTTTTGGATTATCTAAAGCCATTAGGTAATTAATTAGTTTTAGTAATTTGTCAAACTCATAATAAATAATTGTTGACATTTAAAGTTGATATATTTAGTAAATATTTTTCCTTTTTTTTTATAAAGGAACATAAGTTGAGGTTTGTCTTTTATTTCTTTCCTCATTTACTGGGTTTTTGGGGAAATAGGATCATAGTTTGGCCACTATATAGACCCAGTTGGCGCCTACTCATTTGTCTACTATTTCCGGAATTCTTGTAAGCTATCCACCCCCTAGCTGCCGTCTGAGCGACGTCGAAGGCCCGAAGGTTGACACCGGAACAGCCGAAACTTGTGTAACCGTAGTAGACAACATTTTTAATTGTAGTTAATACTTTAATAATTTTTTTTTTTTTTAATTTTGGTGGAATCACCGAGTTCATTTGGTAGGTTACAAACAAATCTAAAAATTTCCTAAATAATTTTGCTGCTCTGCTCAATTTGGTCTAGTAGGCGAGCCAAAAATATGTTTTATAACTGTCAAATTATAGTTGGTTTAACATTAGATTTTATTCGTTCATGTTCAATTCGTTGCTTTTTTTGTGTTAAATTTAATTTCCGTTACGTTATTATTTTCAAATATGGCTCTTAAGTATACCAATGATGAAAAATTAGACATGTTAGAAACTTACTTCGTAGCCCACAGAAACTCTACAGCGGCTGCGGAAATTTATGAAAATAAATTTCCTGAACGGCATCAACCAAACGCAAGACATTTTAGGGATCTGGTATTAAATTTGCTAAATTATGGAAGTTTTGAAAAACCCAGAAATCATAAATATGCTATTGAAAATGAGGAGAGAACTGATGCTGTATTACAATACACTAATAAATAATAATCCTACAGCATCGGTTAGAAAAATTGGTAATGAAACGGATATCCCTAAGTCATCCACATCGAATACTGGACGTTAATAAATATCATCCATACAATCCTAAGATTGTACAAGGTTTATCGGCAAATGATTTTCCCCGAAGAGTAAGATTTTGTGCATGGTACATTTAACATATGCGAGAAAATTCCAATTTTTCCATGAACATATTATGGACTGACGAAACTCGATTTACCAACTGCGGAGTTTTCAACAGGCATAATATCCATCACTGGGCTATAGAAAACCCAAAACTCACCTCACAAAAAAAATTCCAAACAAAATTTGGATTTAATGTTTGGTGCTGCATAATAGGCAAGTATAAAATGAGATTTACGTTTAAATATGATATTATTGAAATTCTTACTTTCAGGAAATCATTTAATTGGACCAATAATTTTTTATTTCAATTTAAATGCAGCACGATATCTTCAGCTCTTACAAGAACAAATAATGCCCGCTGTGAGGGCATCTGTGGGAAACTTGGATCAAATTTGGTATATGCACGATGGTTGTCCAGCTCATAATGCCGCCGTCGTAAAGAATTATTTGGAAGAAAACTTCCCCAATAGATTAATTGCGAATAATGGCGACATTTTGTGGCCTGCTAGATCCCCTGATATAAATCCCCTTGACTTCTTCTTATAGGGACACATTGAAAACAAAACTTACTCATTTGAAGCTCCCGAAAATATTGCAGTTTTAGAAGAAAGAGTCCCAAACGCTATGGGTGCAGTGAATAGAAACACATTATTAAGGGCAATAAACTCTCTGCAAAATCGTTGTCAAATGTGCTGTGATCAAAATGGTGGCCACATAGAACAATTACTTTAAATTAGACAGTTTATATCTGCAGCTTGTATTGTAAATTGTCCCAAAAATTATGGAAAAATCCTTGTTGTTATATGGTTTTTATAAAGTGCAAATTAAACCGACTATAATTTTCAGATGTTTATTTCAGCATTCAGTTGAAAGAAAGTACCATGTTGTGATATATTTTCAAAAAGGGAATTAACAATTCTATTTAATGAAATAAAAATCCAATATGGCGTCTATAAGAAAAACAAAGTTATAGTCAATATCTCGAAAACGGAAGGAGAAATTCTTTTGTGTTATTTTTTATTGTAAATACCTTAAAAAAAAAAGTGCCCATAGAATACCGTATCTTCTCAAATAATCGTGATACAGAGGACTGTCAAAAACCCACCATTTTGGTTTTTCGCGATTTATTCAAAAATTAAAAATAACTGACAAAATGTAATAGCAGTTCTGAAATGGTAATAGAATCCTGAGAAACATTGCCCGTTTAACCAATTTTGTAGCTTTTATAATAACCGAGATAGCAATACATGCAGCACCAATTTGGGACATAGTGTATATAAAAAAAATTTTCGATTTAGAAGTATGTGGAAAATGTATATATTTAGTTTATCCTCTAAACATTTACAGATATGCTACAATAGGTTGTACAAAATAATCGGAAAAGGCCTGTAATAACTAGATAGAAAAGTCATGTGTTAGACACATCAGATTTTTTTACTATTGTTTGTAGAAGTAGAAATTTATTACAATTATCGTAATTACTACTAGGGCTGGGCGATTATTAATATAAATAATCGATTATCGATTATTTAAAATAATCGATTATTTTCGATTAATAGATTAATCGAAAATAATCAATTAATCGAAAATTTTCGATTAATCGAAAATAATCGATTAATCGAAAATAATCGATAAATCGAAAATAATCGATTCATCGAAAATAATCGAATAATCGAAAATAATCGATTAATCAAAAATAATCGATTAATCGAAAATAATCGATTAATCGAAAATAATCGAAAATAATCTATTAATCGAAAATAATCGATTAATCGATTATCGATTAATCGATTATCGATTTAAAAAATATATAATGATCAACTATTCGATTAATCGATTATTTTGCCCACCCCTAGTATTTATACCATAAAGGGTGCTATAAAAACTTAAGACGATATCCAAAAGAAAAACCAAAGAAAATCTAAGCACAAGCGGATAAGGATTTTTTTGCAATTTTTAATAATTCATAAAGCCTAATATATATTCTTATTTTAATATTATATAGCACGGCACTGAAGCTAAAAGAATCCAGAAGAAATGTAACAGCAGAAAGCTGTTTGGCGGCATTAGGCCGCAAAGTTTTCATCTTTTGCCGACATTTAAAAGTAATCTTGAAAAACTACAAATAATGCGGGCCGCTGCATAACGTCAAAGTTGAAAATAAGGCATTTTATTTCTTGAAGGAAGTTTATCTATAGTGAGTCGTGAGTTTTTTGCGTATTATATAAATAGTTGTATTAAACAATAATTCGACTGTAATGAAATACCTCAAATGCAGGAAAACGTTCGGCTTCTGCTTAAAGACCTCAAAAAAAATTGGTGTACGGAATGGGTTGCTCGTCGGAAATCAGCTAAACTATCTGAAAAACATCAACAAATCGCCCTCTTTGATATACCGCCCATATTCGCTCCGTGCGAAGTCATGGAAAGGGAAGCAAAAGCGATACTAGCGCTAGCTGCGGATAATTCGTGCATTTTAGGGGGATATTTTGTAATTTTGGCATATTAAATACACGTATACATTTTACTTTTTTTCAAAAAAGTAGGTAAAAACAACACAATAAGCAACCGGAGTTGCTGTGTTGAAAATTGTACAAATACTAGCAAAAAAAAAACAGTGAAACTTATATAACAAATTTCACTAACAAAGTGGAAATTAAATCAAAGAAATAAATGGATAGGTGTACAATAAGAAGAAAAATTACCTTTATTTTTGTGATAATAACAGTAATGCTGGAAATAGTAGACATCAGAAACTAGAAAGTTTTTAAATAAACAATAAATTATCATTTTACGATGTTCTTTAATATCCCTTTATTCTTAAATGTTCATTCAGCAAGGACTAGATTTCAAGATTTTTGCCGTTGATTATAATATTTGGCTGGTATGCAATTTTGTGACTTACTGATCGGAAACCAGTTTTAATCATTCATTCTATGTTTTCTTTAGAACAAAAATGAAAATAAGTAGCGATCCTTTTTATACATTTTAACTTCACGCTATTATAAATGGTTTCTTCAATGACAACTTATTAGACTTAGGCAACTTCTCATACATTTTCCTGTAAATACTGTTGCCTGCCTACATTTTATTATTGATTTTTAATGATTATACATAATTTTCTTCAATTTAAGCGTGAAAATATATAATAATAATAAATTAATGTTTTAATTGTTTTATAAATCCATATACTTTTATTAAAACTAGCATATATACTTTTTATTTACGAATTCTATTAAAAATTGTATTTGTCAGTATAGGCAGAAATACTCCTTTAATACCAAAACAAATTGGCGCTGCTGTCGCGCACGGAGCGAATACGGAGATATATTTGTTTACTTCAAATATTATTTTAATTATGTATTCACTCATTTTTTTGGATTTCGATTTAACATTTAAACATTTTTAATAATTTTTTGACATAACAAGCTTTTAACAAGAGTTGTATCCCACGTTAAGCCTTGGTTTCTTTGAACACTTCGTCGCGGTGAGCGGACAGTCCGTCAACCGTCGCGTTTTAACGATTTTATCCAACCAGAGTATTTAAATGGGAATAGTTTTCTTGAATCCGCTTAGCTGAGCAAATCATGCCGCTGATTTGTCGCGAAGAGTCGGTTGATATCTGTTGAGTTTGATATCAGCGGAATCGTCGGCGTGTGCGGAGACTATATTGTTATTAATTTTAAAACAATGAGTGACAAATTCACACATACAGATGACATCATGACTTTATTTTCAGATTTCTTGGAAATTATGTCCTTTATAAAACTCAACACGAATTCAAAAAGATCTGTAGAAAGTCTAAAATACTCCCTAAATTTGGTTTCATTTCCAAAAAACCTCCGCTGCACAATGATATTAAAGGCACCTTCTATATCGCGACACAAAAACAACTCATCCACTGGCTTATTGGAAACTTTGACGGATGCAATTGCCAGTTCCTCTTGTTCTTCCTCTTCCAACAATAATAACAACGCAAACAATTTATTTGCATCCATTTTAGTACTTTTCGTTTACATTCATAATACATAAACAGCACGTACAGACCTAGAGAAAGTATCGTTTTCTATATTTTTTAAAAAACCACCTCGGGCGAAAATTGCTGTCCTCAGCGGTCGACGGACTGTCCGCTCACCGCGACGGAGTGTTCAAAGAAACCAAGGCTTAATCTGATAAAATAAGAAATTTACTGATCTTAGTGATTTTTATGACAACTTTTAAGAATCAGTTACGTCACAATAAGTGAGTTGACATTGTTTTAGGGTTAATACTGAAGTTAATAACGTTACTTTTAACCAACTGATGACGATGATATCAATTTTTCTATTGCGTTCATAAGCATCTCATTAGGGGGAGGGCAACGGACTTTTTCCATAATTTTTTTTGTGTCTGTCACTTTTTGGCATTAAAATAGGAAACTATGAAACTTTTACTCAAGAACAAGAGTTCGATGTAATCATTGGGCGATTATCAAAATAAATAATCAATTATTTATAATAATTTAATCGGAAATAATCGATTAATCGGAAATAATCGATTAATCGGAAATAATCGATTATTCTAAAATAATCGATTAATCGAAAATCGATTAATCGAAAATATTCGATTAATCGAAAATAATCGATTAATCGATATATCGAAAATAATCGATTAATCAAAAATAATCAATTATTTGAAAATAATCAATAAATCGAAAATAATCGATTAATCGAAAATAATCGATTAATCGAAAATAATCGATTAATCGAAAATAATCGATTAATCGAAAATAATCGATTAATCGAAAATAATCGATTAATCGATTATCGATTTAAAAAGTATATAATGATCGACTATTCGATTATTCGATTAATCGATTATTAATCGATTAATCGATTATTTTGCCCACCCCTAATTACTACAACTAACTTTTGTTAAAATTTATACAAATATTAATAATTATCTCTACAAAAACTGGTAATACATTCTTTCTTATGATACAAATTAAATTTTGTTGAAAAATAACCTATAATATTGTAGAAATTCTAAGTCATATAAATAAAACAGAATTCTGGTATTGGACAACATTTTCTGACGTCGACCATAAATGGTCAGACAGCAGTAGTCGTTCGCCATGTTCACAAAACAAAGCATGGTAGAACAGAAGTAAAAGTTGGAAATGCTTTTGCCAGTTCTCCCACTTTATACACATAAATTGACAGGTTGGCAGCGGATCTGACCGAAGTGGACGCGATACATTGGCGTACAAAATTATTTTATAGATGTTAATAACAATTTCGAGTAAATAGTTTAATAAATTGTGAATAGCTATTGAAATTTTGTAAAATTATGATTTGAATATTATAATACAGGTTTAATAATTATTTATAATCCATAAATACATGCGATTGTCCGGTTCCGCCGATAACAATTTAAAATTACTTATTCTATGAAACGACACTGGCAGGTAAACATTACTGTGAAATTCTCGGAGCCGCCCGACGTGGTTTGACGTTTACCCCCCTCTCTACCTACCAAAAGACTTTTCAACTTTTACTTTCTCTATACACATATACTATAACACTTTATTATATTATAAGCAGTGATGGTTTGAGAAAATTTTAATAATAACTTCTATTAGTGGTAAGTACATTTATCATTGTTTCTGAATAATTTACCTTTGGATGACTAATTTAAATAATAGTAGATTATTTTAATAAAAATAGTTATGGCCAACGTTCGAATGTTGTGCCAAGTTGGATAATGTCTTTTCGTTTTAATAGTGACATACCTACTTTTTCATTGTTTTTTAGTTCTCTGACATAGTCATTTAATATCCCAATCACTGAAATGGTGATATATACTCCCGTTTTATGGGTATGAGCAGTGCAGTAGGTATTAATTTTTACTTTCCTATCTGTATACAGATAAGGAAAGTATAGGAATCATGATTTTTATCGACTTCGAGTTTTCGACGGATTTTTACGTTTTGAGGTCCCCTGAATCCCTTTTGACTATTTCCGCTACAATAGGTTGTACAACATAACCGAAAAACTAGATAGGAAAGTCATGTGTTGGACACATCAGATTTTTGTTTCATATTTTTCAGGCGTATAAAAGCCAACTGAGACTGAGGGAGCTGTTTTTACTCTTATTTATAACATAATATAATTAAGACTTTGTATCTTTTTTATTAAAACAATAAATTTTGAATATTTTATTAAGAACCATTTTTCTAGGTTATAATTATAATAATTGTGGAATACTACTACAAATTTTATTAAACATTACTACAATTTGTTTGAATTTTTACTATTTATTGTGTAACATTTTTGTAATAATTTTTATGAAACGTAATACATTTTTAATATAAATTCATACAATGAATAGCAAAAATTGTAACAATTTGTAGAACAATTCTTATGATGCACATGGATATTTTTACTAGATATTGTAGATAGCTCTACAACACATTCTCTACAAATATTTGGAAATTTTTACTACACATTGTCCCCGTCTCTATATGTACTATTTATTGTAGAGAAAAAAATGTATAATTGTAGAAATTTGTTCTACAATTTTTTTTTCGTGCTGGTACAACATAGATTTTTTTGCCATTTTAATAGACCATGAACTGAATTACAAACCATTTGAATATAACCAAAGGCTAAGAACGTTATTTTAATTGATTTTAGTTTTGAGAACTTTCTCAGAGAATGGAGCGAAGCAGTGATTAGAAAACGATTCTTATTTTGGTAGTAGAGAGAAATGTGTTCAGCTTCAGAACATTGATCATCAATGTGTTGACCTACATACGAAGCAATATCGCTACTACTACGTCTGCAATTGTTTCGTCCCCCACGTAGCAGTAGAATAACTGACTCTAAGTCAAAAGTTGCAATAGCACTT
This sequence comes from Psylliodes chrysocephalus, assembly GCA_927349885.1. NCBI lineage: Eukaryota > Metazoa > Arthropoda > Insecta > Coleoptera > Chrysomelidae > Psylliodes > Psylliodes chrysocephalus. The sequence continues at coordinate 29,397,646 of OV651825.1, forward strand.
GACACGTTGGAGCGCCAATTTGTAATAGTTGACGTTACCTTGTGATAAAATGTTAATTTCAAAACACTTATAAAAGATTTTTGACTAGCTCAAAAAAATTTAACATCAAAAATTACTTACCTTTAAAAATTAAAAGAAATAAATGAACACATTGACCATATTTTTCTCAGTCGTGAATTCGGCTTTTCTAATAGACATCTTTGGGGTAATAATTTTGAAAGCTAGTGAAAATTATAAACTCTAGCTTTACCAAAAAAGAAGTTAATAAAAAGTTATACAAAATTTAATTTGAGTAAAGGAGAATTGTTGTAACCTTTTAAAAATAAGATTCAACATAAACTTACAAAATGAATTAGTTTATTCAAATAAAAAAAGAAACTGGTAAGGAACAAGTCATTAAAAGTTTATCAGGTAAATTAACTTTAATCTCGTCATTAATAAAATTAGCCACTATTAGTTACCACATTTGATTTTGGCTGGCAACTTCCATAGGATGCAGTCGAAAATTCTACGACTCGGGAACGAACACCAAATCTCGCATTTCCCATGATTCTGCTACCCGAGCATGAACAGCGTACCTCGTTCTGTCGTTCTCGTTCTTACGTGTACTTTTAGCTTTTAGCTGTTAGCTTTCAGCGGTAAGCTTTCAGCGGTTAGCTTCCAATAGTTAGTTTTCATCAGTTAGTTTTAACGGTTAGTTTCCATCAGTTAGTTTTCAATGGTTAGTTTCCAGCTGCTCTTATTCGTTTTCTAAACAGAAATAAATTCTGTTTGTTTTCACGTGGCTCTTGTATGAGATATAAATTCAATTTGAAACATCTACTTTTTAAAATTAAATCAAGATACAATAAAAACTAATTACTATCATTGTGCAATTCCAGCAACCAGAATGAATTATAAAAACATATTTAGAAAAATTTAACTTTAATTTCAAAAAAACTAATAATTAACATTAGGCTGGAATATTATTTCTACCGAGACATTTTTACAATGACAATATACTTTTTATGCTTACCACTTTTAAAGCCAAACACTATCAGATACGAAGAGATAGTATTCATAAATGAAATTTAAAAATCTAATGATTTACTGTTCTCCCATTTCACGAAGTTTCCCTTTCTTGAAATATTGCGTGCGGCGATAATTGAATTTAAATTAATCAAAAACTATTTATACAGGATGTCACATATTTAAAATAACATTTTTAACTGGACTTTTAAAATGTTACAAAGTAAATACACTTGAACACCGTAAGATTTTTGATCTTATTATTTATCTTCAAGCATTTTCTGTCTGGATTGATTCTTTGCCTCTAGGTGGACATCATATTGTCTGTTGCTTTAGGATTATCTTCATATTTGGCATAAAAGTCATATCTATCTATTTTTGAATGATGAAAACCAAGGTTGGATTCGGTGTTAAAAATGTACCGATATGTCTGAAGACTACAAGGTTTGACACCTTCCTGAAGAGATTCAATAAAATGAACGTACATTTTCTAGACTGAGAGGCTTTAGGTATTAGCTCTTGCTGTTGGCACGAGTATAGTGACTTGGTAGGCAAGGAAAGGATTGGATATAATTATAAATTTTTTGCACAACATCAACTGGGATACGATAAGCATTGCTGGCTCTCTTATCTGGTGAACATAATCCCGATTGTTGCTTACGTATGACTGTTCTTATCTTCTGATCGGATTCTTCAAGCGTGGCGAGAAATGTTGATTTGCAAACATGAACAGATCAGCTATAGATCTTATAGAGGATGTAATGGATGTTAAATTTGCGATTCACCTTATCATTCACCACCATATGCTTCTTATTGACTTTAGCGATCAGTCCAGTCAGAAAGTTTTTCTGTGCTTGCAAATTAGCAAGTTTGCAGTATTTATTAAATAATATAAGTCGATCGTTATGAGGTGAGGGTTCTTCTTCTTGTTTGGGGTTCTATGACTGCGGATTTTACATCCATTCGCCTATCTTTATCGTTTTTATTCCTTATTTTGATTTTACAATGTTTTATTTTCATCTAATTCCTACTAACTAAAATTTGTAATATAAGTGAATTATATATTTTTTTCCATTTTTTAAAATCATGTATTTTTTAAAATCTCTTTTTTTGTTTGATTTTTTGTTTTTTTTTTTTGAGGTGAGGTTTTGTTGTATTTGTAAATTAATTTGCGTGGGTACCAGGGCACAAAGGTATCCAGGAAATAAAAAGGCTGATGAACTCGCCAAAGAGGGATCAAATCTACCATTTACAGGACCCAAACCTGTATTTGGGATAAGCAAAACCTCTGCTCGACAGGCAGTGAACAGGTGGATAACCATAAAACACCAAATTCACTGGCAACAGATAAGAGGGCACATAATCAGTAAGCTCATGCTAAGGGGACCAAACCCACGCATGACTACAACTCGCAAGGCCTCAGATATCCACCATTGTGGGATTACTAACGGTGCACTGCTTGCTGAAACACCTTCATGTAATGGGATTACACAATGATCCCACTACGTGTAGACTTTGCATGGAAGAGGGAGAAACCTCATACCATGTGATCTTTGAATGCGAAGCACTTACTGGGCGACGTTTTATCCTTTTCGGCCTAGAACCGGAAAAAACGCCACAGGAACACTTGGTAGGGAACCTATTAAAACTAACCAAAGACACAGGACTATTCCAAAGATAGTACTTGAATACGGGGAAAGCAGGAGATTACAATAGACCCAAGAGGCCGCAGTGTTCTGGGCCAAACCTAACCCTACCTGCTTACAACCGATGAAGATAAAGATAAAAAAAGATAAAATGCATTTGCACGTTATTGGCCAAATAGAACGAGCTTTACGAATTCTAGTTATATTATTCACTGCTCCTTCTTTAGTTTTCACCAGGATAACACACTTGTATTCTTTTTCTTTGTCTCTCTCTATATAGTCCAGTTTCCAACAGCCTTGCCCTTACGCTTACGAATAGGAACATTCAGTGGTTCAAACTCATCTAATGATGTTTTTCAAAATTTTAATTCAAATCACTGTATTAAAAACATTTAATAACTGAAGCTGAATTTGAATTTACTATTAAAAGAAGTGTTTGCAGTGGAAGTATGCTCTTCTATTTTACTGGTAAATACCATTATCTCGAAAATTCGAGATGATGTTCAAAATAGGTTTCATAGATTTTTGGATTAATAACAACTTACAAATTTCTCTTAGATTAAGAAAACAAAAAAAGCGTACCTTGCATACAAAATTCTCGCAATCATTTATAATCTTGTATAATCGTTAATGCACTTCCAAATTTATATGATTGGACCGGAAAGACATCTGGAATAAAATCTTTAAAAATCTGGTCCTATTCATAAAAAAACGTGTTCTGAAAACCACCAATCATCACAAAATTAAAAATAAATTTTAAATAATAGGAAAATTCTAAGGTGAGGATGTAACGTGCATTTTTAGCCGCATTAAATAACTTGAGAAAATTCGACTCACCTTGTTTAAATATACGAAAAAAAAGTAAACCGTAATTTATGGCTGGTAAGCTCTTAAAGCCATTATTTTTGTCGTAAAGTGGCTGTATGTATTATTAGCCTTCAGATATAATTATTATAATTTAGTTTATCTTATCACAGGTTAGGGATATCGTATTTTGTTCATATTATCTGAGTTATACATTTTTATGGTTTTATTCAAAACTGGTTTGTTTCAATTTGTTCAATTCTCCTAAAACTATAAAGTCTCGTTGTGAGTGTATTTAGATGTTATGTAATATAACCTTACCTTTAAGTAATTAATTATTTAGGATACCAATTTTATAGAATTTGTTATCGTTTTTGTTAAAAATAATTATTTTTAGTTAATGTTATTTCCAGAATATTTTGTTTGGTCAGTTATATTTGACGTTTAATGTCAAGTGGACATAACACGATAATTGACAGTCATGTGTTTCATGTTATTCCATTTCTGGTTCCGAGTTCCAGAAGATGGTAGCTCCGCTCAAAGCGATTTTAAATCGCATCCGCTGTTCGAGGTGCGTTCGTTTAACTGTAGGGATTTGTGTCGATTTTTGTCAGGAGCAATTTCCAAATGTATTTGTGTATATAGGCATAGTTTGTAGGGTAACCATTCGCCAAAAGTCTTTAAGATGAATTTCTAAACCCACTCGGCTTATCATTTTTTCAAAGCGGAAGGAGAGACATCGTACCAGGTAGGTTTGAGAGGTAAAGAAAGACAGGGAACCTCATATTTTGTCTGAGCAGTAAACCATTGAGTTATCCTATTAGAGATTCTAGATTTTACTCCAGTTTTAATGTAGAAGAACGGATAGATATTTTAGGGAAATTAGTGTTTTTGATAAATTCATATGGTATTTTTCGACCCATTCCACACCCGCTAAAGGGATTTATAGACAAAAAATTGTGAGTATGACTAATTTCAATAGATTTTGATTTATTAGTTCGTTGTTTCATACATGGAGATCCATCTGCATTTGAGTGTGTAATATTGAAGTGGATTCTTCAAATGTGGTTGCTGTCAACTGTCTTGTTTTTTACCCTTGGAAAGCTACCAGTTTAACCCTTTACGAGAAAGGCATATTTTGTATATTTTTGGTAATATTGTACACCTTTTGTTTGTCCAATACTTTTATATTATGGTTTGGTGTACCAGAATTTTAATTATTTGAGTTTATAATACTGTTTATGACTTATGTTAATAGTGTATAGCTTAGGTACATTTTGGAAAAATTATTTATATAGTTTGGGAAACGAGTCAATTTATATTGTCACATTTTGTAATATTTTAAGGGTTTTACCTGGAGGGTATTTCACTCAAAGGATCAACGAAGACACAATCGTGGGGAGACAGTACATCAGTTGGCCAGAACATTGGTTTATTAGTCACCTGGCTTACAAATAGCTGATTTTACATGGATGGTTCATTATCTGGACAGGAAGACGGTGATGGTGTCAATGGAAACACCCTAATATCAGGTTTTTCATATTATAATGAAGGTTTCAAATGTGCACTGTGCCTGCCGATTTATTAAATTAAACAATCACTTTCAAACGAATGTTCCTAAGGTATTTTCAACATTATTTATGCTTTTGCAAACGGAATGTTCTAGAGTTTTTCTATTAGTAACTTATGTATTACCAACATATTTCATAATTTAATTAATTAAGCACTATTTCAAAATTTTGTTATTGAAGCACTTACTGTCTTGGCTTGGGTATTGACTATAAATACCTCGGGACACAAGGGATACATTTTAATTTTTAGATTTCTTTTTTATTGAAAACACAAGACTTAACTATAGACTCTTAAGATCCATGAAGGGCAGAGATTAAATTAAGTAAATTAACCTCTTCCAATCTGGGAGTTTCAGTAAATAACCTCTGTGTCTAAAGTCCTTTGTATGTTAGTAATATTATATTTTCATTCTACTTTCTTTTGATTTAAATTTAATTATAAAATTTCATGGTTTAATATTTTTCTTATAAATAATTTAGACTTAACTAAGAGTTAAGCAGGTAACTTCTTCCGATTTGGAGAGAGTTAAAGGTTTATTGTGTTTCAACATTAATCGATGGTTTAGATATAGGTGCGGATATGCAGATGATTTTTTTTATTCCACTATTTATGTAAAGGTAGAAAATTAGATCTCAAAATTGTTGCATACCATCTTGCGCAAGCGTCCTTCGCCTAATACCAAGCTAACGACCAACCGTGCCACATATTGGTGAATTTTTCCTCTTGGGTTCATGCATGCTTGATTTCTTGCCATATTTAGTTATTTTAGTTTATTTGTTTATTAAATTCATCAAACGCCATTAGTTAAATAATTTGTTTAAATATAAACTGTAAATTATTTGGTAAATTGGTAATTTTTTTTTTACAAAGAATAAGTTGAGGTTTGTTTTTATTTTTTTCCTCATTTACTGGGTTTGTGGGGAAATAGAAACATAGTTTGACCACTATATAGACACAGTTGGCGCCTATCATTTGTCTACTATTTCAGAAATTGTTAATAGCTATCCACCCTCTAGCTGCCGTCTGAACGACGTCGAAGGCCCGAAGGTTGACACCGGAACAACTGAAACTTGTGTAACCGAAGTAGACAGGATTTTATTGACAAAGTTATTTTTTTTTATTTTCAAAGTTTAATTTTAAATAATTCCCTTTAGGAAGTTGTTTAGAAGTTTTGGTAAATTAGAAACGTTTTACTTGTTATGTTATTACAATGGAGTTTAAGAAATAAAATTTTATTGTATAGAAAATAAATAAAACAACATAACAAGGACTGAAACCCTAATGATATCCATACATTTTTTTAAACTATATTCAGTTTTGCCAGTATATATTTTATTTATATAATTTATATTTAAAATAACTTACCATAAAATCTCCATCTGTATTTTCATGCTTCTTAGTTTTTCAAACTTTTTTTACTTGCTAAAAGCGTTTCGTTGGTTGGCAAGTTGAACAAGGACTTTTCTTCGGTTAGTTTCCATTTTATTGTTTATAATGTAAACAGTATTAGAATTTTTATTCAATTTTAACTTTTTACACACTAAACCCAAGTATTGGCGTTTGCATCTCTTAGTTCGGTGCAATCACTATTGATCTGTAAAATCAAAACGGTAAATATGCACGTCAGGTTTTTTGATACCATGCACAGAATATATCCTAGCTCTGTGATACCATGCATAAATTCAAGGAAACGCAAATTCAAAGAGGCGAAGGCGTATTTAATGTCTGTTTATATCAGTATCTGGAGAGACGTTCAAAAAAATACAAGTAAAAGAAATTCAACTTAAATCCATTTATCACGGTTTCATATTTAAGTATTTAACATGAAATTGTAACGATTTATCTTAGATTTATTCAGTGCGTAATGTACTATACCAACGGCATAACCCACAGGTCAGGTGTCCTAATATTTTTTCGTTTGAAATGTTAAATAAACAACACTAGAGGCAAAAATGTAGGACGAAATGTTTTTGTTTGTTCATTTATGTTGCTGCGAAAAAATACAATCGTCTTATCAAGCTTATAAATGTCAAGAGAGGCTTGTACCTATTCTTCTTGTTTTGAAGTTTTTTACATTTATAAGACACCCTTGTGCCTCTTGAGAATTTACCAGGCAAGATATAATTGTTTAGTATTTATATTTTTGGGTATTATTAATTAAAAATCCAACTCCGAAAACATTTTTTTAGTAGGTCCTAGCAGATGCATATTTCCCAATATTATAACGGCAATCTCCTGTGCTTTACAGGTGCACATAATAAGAAAAGTATTGGTGCAGTTGTCTGGGTACCAAAAACACAAAAATTAACAGCTATCCGTAAACTAGATCAAATTCAAAGAACAGCATGTCTCAACATAATAGGAGCCATAAAAACAACACCGGCTAGAGCTATGGAAGTCATTCTTAGTTTTACATCCCTTGATATTTACATCAAGGATGTTGCTTTGACGACAATGACACGCCGCCGCACTGTTGGAATAGAACCTGATGTAGGACCTGGTGAGGCAAGACGTCGCTATTGGCAGGATGCGCTCAATAAACTTCCACTACTTCAAGCGAGATATATCTTGCATAAGTCATATAAAGTTAAAACAAATAAAAGAGCCGGTGGTAGCAGATACGATTCATATCTATACAGACGGTTCTAAAACAAAACATGGCTCAGGATGTGGAATATACTCCAGATTCTTAAACCTAAACATATAATGGACTGTGAGCAATAGTGCCAGTATTGTTAAAATAGAGCTAACGGGGATTCTTATAGCAGCAAAAGAAATCATCAGAAACAATATCACTAAAAGGAACATGATCATCTATACAGATAGCAGACAAGCACTACTCATCCTGAACATACCACAAATTTACTTAGGGTTAGTACTAGAATGTCACGAAACTTTGCCCAAAGTATCCATCAACAATTTAGTCATCTTAAGATGGATCAAAGGTCATTTTAGGCAATGCTTCTATAGACAAATTCAAAAAAGTGGATTAAAAAAAAAATACGATAGCGATACTGATTTTTCGTTTAACGCTAAACTTTTGCAAGCCATTACATTTGTTCCCGAAAATTTGATTATACATGCTTTTAATGTCATTATGGAACATAATATGATGTGGGCGGAATTTCAAAATATAGTTAACTATATTGAAGATGTATGGATAGGAACAATGGAAACAGGAGTTAGAAAAAAACCTACATGTCCACATAGGAGTTGTCATTATAGTATCAAGAATAATACATCCATTACAAACAACAATGTCGAGGGCTAGCATAGAGAATTTTTGACTCAGGTTAAAGCTACAAAGCCATCGATTTGGAATTTTGTAGTTTTTAAAGATTTTATAATTGACATTGTTAAAATAGTATTGTCATTACAAGTATGTATATTATTATAACAACAGATGGTTAATAACCTGTGCGACCTGGAACTATTAAAACTTTTTTAAACAAAAAATTAAATTTCAATAAAAAATATCATCTTTCTTCGATTAGTTTTATTTCAATAAACATTTAACAGATCAAACGACGCCATTTTTAAGCCCTATATTTTCCTAAAAATTTGATTTATACGACTTAAAAAAACAAATAGACATGTACCTTAGTGTGTATAAATAATTAATAACAATAAGCGAGCACTTTCGGCTTTACAAAGCCATGTTCGAAATTCACTATATTTGTCTAGGAAGAATATTTTTTAAATTAGATATTCGAACAAAATGTGTTCGAACTAAATACCTTTCGAACTAAATAACTTTCGAACGAAATGTTTTCAAACAAAATGGTTTCGAACTAAATAACTTTCGAACAAAATACCTTTCGAACAAAATTCCTTCGAACAAAAATTTTGGAACAAAATTCCGCGACCCTACTTTACTATGACTAGATCGAATCTGCGTCTGGTCACAGGCATTCTGACTGGTCATTGCCAAGTACGGAAGCATTTCCATATCATGGGGCTGTCAAAATGCGCACTCTTCAGAGGGTGAGAACAAGAAGATTAGACCATCGAGCATATCCTTAACGATGGATAAAAATTATTTTTACAAGCAGGTAGTCAGTCCATCCGTGTGTGGTGCCCGGTTGATGATGCTCCTTTTAAGGATTAAAAATTCTGAAGCCCGGTTCACCTATCGTATTATTTGATACTACTTGCTTGGTGCCCGGTTGATATCCGCCCAATATTTCATGTGTTATATCTAAGAGCCACTCGTAAAATTTCTTTCGGGGCACCTAAAGGTACAATTTGTGAACGCAATACTGAGACAAGCGACAGGCGATCGCATAAGAAGACCGAAATGTGTCTCTTACGTCTGAACTCAAATATATGGACAGCGCGACCAATGCAAGTGAGGCGGCAGCACTTTTAATACGGCAGTATTTGCTGCTTGCTCTCTGTCGCTTGTCGTCTGTCTCGGTCTCGCCTTCCCTTAAATCCATTACTATCTGACAGTCTATGGAAATTGGTTGCTAATTTCTATTAAATTACCTACATATCCTAAATATGTAATAAGATATGAATTGAGATACAAACGTAAGGTATTTTGGAATATTTTTGAAAATTTCATAACGAGTTTAGCATCCTCTGCATTAGAATACATTAGAATTTAGTATTTTATATACGTATAACTTATGAACTAAAATCTCAACGTTGAATTTTCAAACAATAATGTTTGTTTATACCAAACAACCTTAAATTTACGATGAAAAAAACGTGCGCTCATTGGGAACTTCACCTTGTATCAAGGGAGACTCCAGGCAGAATTTTCGGAGGAGGCCATTGCTATTAGCCATTTCCTTTTAAACATATTTTTTCTTGCAATCCATAAGGGATTGTAAGAATTTTAACCTTCCATGGCCCCCTCCCTGGACCGCCCTTGCCTTGTATACTGTTTATTAAATAATATTTATTTTTTCTTGCGAGGCGAAAGTTATACTGTGTATGTGCTTAATAAGAGAAACTAAGTAGGTACAATTTCCGATTATTTTGCCCAAGACTCGCTAAATAGATCGTGCGATTGCACAACTATGTTCAAAATATTTTTTGCTATATTTCTTTTTCTACCTGCCAAAAGGTTTAAATAAGTGGTCAAGATTCTCTTAGAATAGTCTTTGCAGTAATTTTGAAGTTTTAGGTCTTTCGTTAGTTCTGAGACATACTTAATACGGAAGTTTTGAAACCGCCTCAATGGCACAAAAAATAAATCTTACTACAACTTACGGACAAATCATGCATTCATGACCGATTCCACCGTTGTGTTAAACGAAGTTTAAAATGACATTTTTTCATTAACAGTGTCATTTTAATCTCCGTTTAAAACAACGGTGGATTTGACCCTTATACAGTTAAAGTTATCGTATTTGTTTCGATGACTCACATTCGCTAAATTTTTTATTTATGAAGCGGAATTTGTGCAACTTATTTTTTTATTTAAAACTTTTGAGAAAAATGGCTTTATTTGGAAAAACAGTTTCAATATCTCTAATTGCACAGTATTGTTACGTTCCAGAAAAATGCACTTGGGACATTAGAAACGTCTCTGTCATGTTTCTTATTCTCCCTCAAACGTACCTGGGATGTTTCTGGCAATAATTATGTCATCATTTGTAATATTTTAGAGACGTTTCATAGAGACGTTTGTGGAACATCCTACGATGTTGCTTAAATGTCTTAGGTAAGTTTTTTATACTATTGCTGGAACGTTCCAGAAATGACCTGATCGTTTTTTTAGCAGGATAATATCTTTTACTTTCTTTTATAAATTTATTTGACACAAATATTTTTTGACACAAAAATAAAAAAATGTTAATTATTACGCTCTAATTCAATGCGTTCTTTCCGAAGCCCTCCACAACCAGTCGCCTATTTTAATTTCCATTTCTTTTTTGTTTACCAATTTATTGAATCTGAAAATGTTTCAATTAAGGAGGTCCTTTCGCCACACCTCTCGCCTTCAATGTTAAAAAAAAAGTTATTAGATTATGACTAAAATTAATTTTTTTGTAATAGTTAAAGTCATTATTTATCTAATACTGAACTTTTAACTATACCTTACCTTGAAAATTTTTAAGATTTTTTTTTTTTTTTTTAATGTATTTGTACAGTGCCTCACGAGAAAGTAAGTCCTCAACAACAATTCTCGAATTATACTATTATTTATTGATTAGATGGAGTAGGAAAAAACTAAAAATAAGGTTTTTGAAATATTTAGGTTTTGTTTTTTACAATAAAATATATAGGTTACCGTGGAATTTATTAAAAAAAAATTTCAAGTAACCTAGTTGAAAATTTTTTGTGATTTTTTAATATTAATTTCTCAATAAATTCCACGGTAACCTATATATTTTATTGTAAAAAAACAAAACCTAAATATTTTAAAAACCTTATTTTTAGTTTTTTCTACTCCATTTAATCAATAAATAACAGTAAACTTAATTATAATTCGAAAATTGTTGTTGAAGACTTACTTTCTCGTAAGACACTGTACAAATACTCCCATTTTAAAAAAAAAATTCTCAAAAATTTGCACGGTAAGGTATAGTTAAAAGTTCACTATTAGATAAATAAGGACTTCAACTATTAGAAAAAAATTAATTTTAGTCATCATCTAATATTTTTTATTTAACATTGGTGGCGAAAGGACCTCCTTAAATGACAATATAAACAATTGATATTAAGTTAAAATAATTACCCATAATGGCTTTAGCTATTTTTAACTCGGTACCCGACAAGTCGGCGATGCAAAGCCGGCGACGGTCAACTCGGCGATGCCAAGTCGGCGATGGCCAACTCGACGATGGTAAACTCGGCGACGATCAACTCGGCGAAAAGGAATACAATAACATAATATGCAATTATTTATTATAATACAATATAATATACAATCTATAAAAAAAATTGATTAGAGAACTTGATTAATAAAATAAAAATATATAAGAGATTTTAAAAGTGGCAATAAAATCAATTAAGGGTTTTAACTACAATTAGGGTTTCTAATACATATTATTAGAAAGCAAATTAAAATATTAAGGGAAAATTTAGAGCTTAAGATTTTTCAATGCAAAATAAAAATAAGATATAATATATTAAAATATTAGGTTATGAAATAAAAAAAAATTAAGTAACATATTATATGCTGAAACAGAATTAAAAAATAAAAACTGAAATAAAAAAAGGTTGATTATAGAATATTGTTATTTATTATAATACACATTACAATTATTTATAATACATATATTTATTATAATACAATATAATATAAAAAAACTAATTCATGTTGTAATTATGTGATATCCCTCTGAGATACTCGATCAAATTTTGCCTGTTATAATTGGCCACTTTATTTAAAATCCTCTCGTCGGCTTCCTCATAACGTTTCCTTTTTGATGCGCCATTGTGCCCGGCCATTGCTCGTTCATAGTATGCATCGTACGAAGACTGTACCTTTTTTAAATTATCTATGAATGTCCATAACGAAGGATGAGCAATGCCAGAACCAAAAGCCAGTTGCAACTTGCGATGACATGCTTCTGCAAAATTATTTGTCCTATCTCGTCCATTCAATGTTCGAAAATAAACGGACCAAACTGCTGATGGAAAAGTTGCTGGCACTTTAGTTCCATTATTCCTAAGTCGACCGATATAATTGCTGGCAAACCATTCTAAAATTGGTTCTAATATTTCTGGCAACTCATTTTCCAATTCGGCAATGGCCTCAATCACATGCTCTTCTGGGACAAATGCCAATGATGTTACCATTTTTGCTTGTAGTGCAAATTCGGGATCAGTATTGTACATTCCCAGGAGATTGCAAGAAGATAAATGCTTTCGAAGATTTTTGACCAAGTGGAATAAGCATCCTCTAATTTCGGCTTCTGGGAAAACTTGTCTTACGGCCTGGTGAATTGCCAACTCAAAGTCGACACTGATGCTTTCCGGATTTAATTGCGGCCAAAGAACTCTTATCATGTTAAACACATTGGAAAGCAAGCAATATAGTACAGGAAAAACTGGACCCTTCTCTTCATGCGTATCTTTTCTTGCCAGAACAACAAATATTTGAGCAAAAAGTGGAGGACACAATAAGAATGTGCCGTCAACAAATAATTCTTTCATGCTTGCACTCCATGTTGCATGGTATTCTCTACCAAATATTAGAATTCAATGTGGATCCACTTGATCTCTTTCGGAATCTGCCAGCAAAAAATTCTCAAATTGAGTAGGGCTGTAATAATATTGGAAGTACACTTCTGGGATGATAATTTCACTAAGAGTTTCTGGATTGGCGGGTGCTTTGCACATGGTTACTCTTACTCTTTGAATGTTTCTCCGCATAACACTGGAACTTGGAAGCATTCCTTTAACCGCAGCTGGTACATTCTCCAAAACTCGTCCTCTGATTTGGGCAGGATTCTCCATCGTTGTCGCAGCCAGGTGCTTCACAGTGGTATTCATTTTTTGCAGAACAACATTTGCTGCATTTCCTACCGTACTACATGTGTGTTCATTTCGTATACATTTGAAAGAACCATCCATAATATTGGTCCATATTCTTCCTTTGCATCTTTCATGCTTGTTTTCGCAGCGCCAGAATTGAATGGTGTTGTCTTTGTTCGTTTTATCCTTCGTGTATAGGTAGCCATCCCAGTAGTACTTTTCGTGACCCCTTTGGCTAAGAACTTTATTTTCCATCTTGAGTCTCAGTAAATAAAAAACTCACACAGACAAACAAAATTACACACAATGTCTTTACTTCTGAGATGAATTCGGAATATTAAGGAAAGTGAATATCACCAGTCTTTTATAGGATGTAGGTACAAGTAAGCAGGTAATTATCAGGTAATCTTATTTTTATTTTGTTTTGAAAAATCTTAAGTCCTTAAGCAGGCAATTATAAGGTAATCTTATTTTTATTTTGCTTTGAAAAATCTTAAGCCCTTAATATTTATTTGCTTTCTAATACTAGGTATTAAAAACCCTAATTGTAGTTAAGACCCTTAATTGATTTTATTGCTACCTTAATTTTGTAATTCCAAACAACTCTGGCCATTAAATTTCAATTTCTTAATCAAGAAGTTTCTTTTTCAGATTCTTAGTTTTAATATTTAATATATTTTTCCTGTATATGTTGATTTACTTTAGTAATAATAACTTTTTTCCAGTTTCTTATTTAAAATCTCTTATATATTTTTATTTTATTAATCAAATTCTCCAATCAAATTTTTTTTATAGGTTGTATCTTATTTTGTATTATAATAAATAATTGAATAATATATTATTGTATTCCTTTTCGCCGAGTTGATCGTCACCGAGTTTACCATCGCCGAGATGACCATCGCCGAGATGACCGTCGCCGACTTTACATCGCCTAGTTGACCTGCTCTGTTTTTAACTTGGCGTCTTCCTTTTTTCCAGTAAAAGAAAACAACTAACACAACTCGTTCCTTGAGGGGAGCTATGCATCTTCTGATAAATTCACACACATTATTGCTACCTTGGTTTTCTAAATACAATACCTAAAATAGTTATTTTTAAAGTTTAAAAATAAAGAAATAATGACTAGAATGTATAAAAGCCACATTTTGTTAAACGAAATTAAGTTACCTTCTTCTTTTTGGATTAAATATCTTTCACGTAAAACGATTGCTTCTGCATTTGCCAAGACTAATCAAACTTCGAATTGGAAGTGATTTTTTATGTAGCGGCTCAACTTTCGTTTAGCCGAAATCTGTTATGTAAAAACTGTTGTCATAATAACAATTCTGATGGCTATGAGTAAACAAAAACCCTAATCTTATAGTGAGGAAATGCGTAGTTGCCAAGTTGTAGATGATTACGGTTTTTGTTTAATTTCATTTAACTGAAATAAGTTATGCAAAAAATGTTGCCATGGGCATGCTTGTCATATTACCGACTAAACAAAAACCCAAATCTCGTGATGGGGAAATGTGTAGTTGCCCCTTATATTTAGATTAACTTTTAACACAATATCCTAATCTAAACTAAAGTGAAAATGAAACCTTCTATAATTTGGCATTTTTTCACTACGGGATTTGTTTAGTGATTAGCATGACAAACGTTTGATATTTCAAAATAATATTTAAAACGAAAATAGAATACGTTTACATAATTATGATGTTTCTAGAACGTTCTTGAGAAATTATTCCAGAAACGTTTCTTTAGACATCGTAGGAACGTACCATTTATGTCAGAAACATAAAAACATACATGAAACCTAAATCGGATGTTTTTGGCAAATCGGTTGTATTAGGGATAGTCCTGATTTATTCCAGCATTACAAAGCTTTCCTTGACGAGTATATCATTTCTTTGAACCATGCATTAGTTTTATAAAATAAACTGCATGAAACTAAATAATACATGTTTTACAGTACAAAGTGCAACAAATGACAAGCGTACCCAAATTTAGCAATTGACAGTAGACAAGTGACAAAGACAGACTGACACACAACGATATGATAAGTAGAAGGAGCGTTCGAGTAGTTATGGAGTCAACCCAGGTTAGACCAGACTTATCATAAAAAGAACTAAAAATGTTATATTAATTAACAAGAGCCATACAAAGGTCCTAAGAGACCTAAGTATATTTGGTTTTGGAAAACTATTTAACATCGGAATTTTGAAGAGTAAGATGAAGGGCAATAACTCTAGACTAAGCCAGAGAACTTGAAGTAAAAAGACGTGAGTAGGCCATGATCCATATATGATGCCTTGTCGAACAGAGGAAGGTAAATTAAAAAGAAAGGACGAAAGAGAGAAAAGTGGTAAAGATTTAGTAAAGACTAATTACTACACAGATCTATTCTAGGCAGCAACAAAGTAAAGTAAAGACACATATTTAGCCATTTACGACACAGCTGTATGCTGAGTTGCCCATTCTACTACCGGCACAGCATAACCACTATTACAGAAATGAAGGCTTGCGTCGGCACGTTTGATGTCGGGGTGGCCAAAATTTAAAGTGACACTCGCTGACAGTTGACGTTCTTGCCGGTTGTTACACTGGTAAAAATTACCAAGATTCTTATAAATTCGGATAATACACTGAGAAAAGGATTTAAATATATTTAACAAACTTTTTTAGCAACATCCACTATTTCTTTTCTGAATTGAAGGTTAGTGATATAATTAGAAAAAATAAGGCTTCACAATAATTTATTTTGAAGTAAATTGTACTGATCGCTATATTAAAAAAGAGTTTTTACTTGAGGAAACAGACCGAATGCTCGTTGTACCTAATTCATCAGTTTTTTAGATAACATTAACTCTTTAACAGAGGGATTCTATTACAAATTATTGATGTATTAATTAATTATGTACTTTCCTGGAAAACACCTTTAACTATGATAGTTGGATCTAGAAAAATAGATTAAACTGATAATAACTGGCATTAAAAATGCAAATACTTCCGAACTGTCATTTTGAAAGCCTTTTATGTGTTTTAGAACCTTATCATATGTCAATAATACCATAAACAATCCTTGTATTAAGACTTTGGCCATACTCTCTTATAATAATTTGACAACTCGGTGGATAAATCTGTGATTTTTTACAATTCCATTTTTGTAAACAAAATTAATCTAGTAGTCGTTGGTAGAAAAGCATCACCAATAATTGACGTACCGATTTATTACACTGTTTTACACTAGCACTAGCTCAAATGGCTTTTCTTTCGAGTCTTCTGTGCAGAGTTGTCCAGTAATTGCAGCACTTCATTAACGTGGGAGTGGAGTCGACCCTCATGTTTTGCAGTAACCTCTTTTTCTTATTTGTCTGTATGAAGATAATCGTTTAGGTAGAGCCAGGGTGCATCAATGATACATCTTAGGACTTTATTTTGGAAAACATATTATGGCACATCCTCGTAGCTGTATTTAATAAATCCAGACTGGACTTAGGATTTGTTTATAAATCATATGAATTTGTTATATACATAAATTTGCATTTTTAGATGCATAATTATTAGAACTTTGAATTAAATTGAGATTTGAAGAAAAGTACTGTAGGAAAAAGGTTGTTATAAATAAAACACGTACCCATACTGACTATTAATTTTAATAAACCAAAATACGAAAAACACATATTACAAAAATCAGATTAATAAAAATATCAATATGAAAAATACCTACACATCAAAAGGCACAAAATTTTAGACAAAGGAATATGCCCTAGGTCCTAAAAAATACAAGGTAAGCGCAAACTGCTTGTATTCATTGGATTGTCTTCTAGCTGGAGGCTTTTTGTTTTTAAATTCCGCTTAAGATTTAACTAATCTGCAAATGGTTGGTTTAAAAATTGTGGCCCAACCGAAGGATATTTTTGGGACTGGCACATGCATTATCAAAATAGAAACAACAATATCTCTTCAATCTTCAAAGTTAGTCATTCTTTTGCTGGGATCTAAAAAAAAAATATTTAAATTAAAAAAATACATAAAAACACTTTTATATTATTTTTAATACCTGGTGTACTAAGAAAATTGTCGTGGGATTTAGTAGGGTACAGATTCATTCAGAATGATCAATTATTTCATTTGTTGTGGGTGTGTGTCAGAATATTGTCAAAAGTACATTTTCAAATAAACATTTCCGAGTTGATCCAAATGAAAAACTACTGGGCTGGAAATGTTTTTCTACACAACTGGTAGCTTTTGTGTAATTATTCACTAGTTATATTAATCAAGTCTTCTTGACTACAGGCTCTTAACAACATGGGAAACCTAAAAAAATACAAAATACATTGTCATAGGTACATAAATATAATTTGATTTAAAAATGATAATAAAATAATTGTTTTGATTAAATAGCCAAATAAATAACATACAGTTAACATTGCTGCATTTGAAAAGTACCTCGTTTTACTCATTTTACTCGAAGACGTTCTCGATGGGATCTGCTCCATGGTCTTTTAATGCAGAACTAATAAGTCAAGTAAGATCTATTTCCTCCGAATTAAATTTTAGAGCTTACGGAGTAAATGTAATTTATGTGACAAGGGACAAAGAAAAAAGCAGAAAACTATTTTTTACTATACAGTTCACTGGAAAAAAGCAACTGAAGTTGTAGATGTATTTCTGTGAGATGTACAGACAGTTGTCTTTTGTGTCACAGTTTATTCTTTTTCATCTTATTTACATATCTGTTTATTAAGAGCAAAAAATATTTATAAAAAATGTTAGATGAAAAATACTACAGCTAAAAATTAAGTTTATTTTACAACTTGCAACAAAAACCAGGAGAAGAGAAATCAAATTTGATTTAAAAGAAAGGTTTTAATTTATTCTAATGGAAACCGGAAACACAAACAAATCTATAGCTGTTCTTTTATTCCACATAAGCTCGATTATCACATGATTAAAAAAAATCTACTAGTTCTACTCCGTTCCACGAGGTACTTTTCAAACGTAGATAACGTTGGTAAATGTGGATATCTGGATCAAAATTTAAACTATTTGTTAGGTAGAGCTATCAGTTTTCCTCATTTAAATTGCATAATTTATTTTGCATACCTTTCTGAAACTTTGGGAAATGAAAAATAACTAGTATTCGAATCCGTTCGAGGTAAACATGGGCGAGATTCCATCAGTTCACTAAAAAATTATTTTGCTTTAATAAAATAAATAAAAATATGTAAATAGCTCAGCACGTACCACAAAAAGTCTTCGATTTAAAACATGTTTACTGAACAATGTTCATAAAATAGACAACGGAAAGCACTAAACACAGATTTACTCAATAATTGTTAAAAAAATATACAAAGGAAAACACAAAAATACACTTAAATTCGATAAAAAAAAATCATAAATTACAAATGACTGATCCTGACACATCAAAACAACACTCGTGACATGACAGTTTTGCCGGTTATAAAATGGCGGCCCTGATCATGCGCAAAAAATTTTGGACCCCAAAAATTGACGTGCCTTCGCTTCTGTAAAAGTATTCTGTGCTACCGGACAACCACTGTGAATAAGGTAAGTATGGTCAACGAGGGATAGGCTTCAGAACCATCCGAGTAGCTAAAGTAACAAATAAGTAGGGTAAAATAACAAATTTAAATGTTTGTTTCCAGAGTGGAACAAAATGATTGAATATCTGTTAAAAACAGTATAAATTGAACTTAAGTCAATAAAAATTAAAGTTAAAAAATGTTAGGGGACAATTAAAAGTAAAATATTTAATAAAGTAACGGATGTGATTATTATTGACCTAAAAATAAGATTAAATGAATTAAAAGAAATTATTAGTTTATTTTTAACTTAGCTGTTATGATTTCCAAAGAGTTTTAAAAAACGATTCAGGTTCATCTACCAAAGGATCTCCAGATCCTCCAGTAGGTCCATTTTCTTAAAGTTGTTGACGGCAACACTGCAAAATTTTGCTAGCTAATGTAGGTGATAATCAAAGTTGGATTTTGCCGGTCTAGAGAGGTGTTCCTTGATACGAGTCTCTAAAGGTCTATTTTAACAAGTTGGCCAGAAGTGTATTAAAAAAACTGACAACAGGTCTCATCGGTATATTCAGTTTATGTATTTAAGGAAGCATATAAAGCCTTGGTACATTAGAGTTATCTTTTTTAATTCAATAATTAGTTTATGAAGTAGGTTCCTTTGTAAAATTCCAAAGTTATTATTGTGCAGGAAGTGTTCTGTTTTTTCAATGTAATCATTTTTATGCATTATAATTAGACAATTACCATTATCAGCTCGACTGAAAATTAAGTTCTTAGTTTTGATTTTATGAGAGATGTTTTTAATGATAGAACTATGGGTTAAGAATTTTGATTAACAATTGTTAATGTTCTTTCGAAATTTTAAAAAGTCTTGTTGAATTGATAAAAAACAGCTGTTTTTGATGATTACTTATATATAAACTAGATATGGAATACAGACCGTTCAAAAAAGAAATCTATCTTCATTTTGCTAAACTAGATAACTTTGAATTTACATTTTATTTATATAAATTCTCAAACGATAAGAATCATGTCGATCTGGGAAACTTTTATTGTTCTAGAAACCATTAATTCCTTATTAGTCCCTAGTAGAATCACGTACCACGTTGATGTCGGATGTAATAATCACAAGTTGGCGATATCTATTTCTGAAATTAATATCATAAACTCTTAGAATAGGATGAGACGTAAGTGAAAACGGATCGTCGTCTTGGGATTTGATTCTTAAATGTTTTCGATTTAGAAACTTCTTATGTAGTCATTTTTGTCCACTAGTTTTTTAGAGTGAAAAAATGTATGATAATACACCAAATAATAGATTTACTATATTCCCATAGTTAAATACGTCTAACAGTTTATAAAAAAATTTGAGTTGAAAGATATCAACGACACTTTGAGTAATAAAATTTTATAGAAGTCATTTTTTCTTAAATCAATAACAAATTAGTAGAAATAAGAAAAACACAAAGTCTGACATCCATAGGATCTTTAATTAGATTTTTTTAAATAATAACTTTGCAAGCTCTTTCGATCTTATAGGTCATCTTTAAGCAAACTAGTTATTAGTAGTACAATTTGCAATAACTTAAAGTCAGACACTTAAATAAAAAATTAACCAGATTTATAGATTTGGTTAACAGTAGGTATATATGTAAAAATTATAAAAATTGTAAAATTGTAAAAATGTAAGCCACCCAGCAAACATTTTCGATATTATTAGCTATAACTTGACTTGGTAGAAGTCAAATCTACTTATTGAGGTAATTATTACGTAAAATTGACTAGAAAAATATACCTGTACTTTACATTTACCAAATGGTTCTCATATAGGTATAAATTTACGTAAATTATACCAAAAAATCTACCACGTACACATATCTGCTTAAAAGTAAATTTAACCAAATCAGAAGGGGAAAAACTGCTAACAAAAATAACCAAAAATTACCTCAAAGGTAAATTTCCTTTAAAGTAAAATTAGGTATCATAATTAGGTAGCATTTACCTGTTTGGCAACTAAAAATCGTCTTTATAGTAGAATATTCTACTAGGTAGATTTGGTTGAACATTTTTCGTAACTTTATACCAATAAAGTAACCTATTTGGATGCTCTATTTACTCTACTTTAAAGTAATATTAGGTCGATATTGTAGAAAAATTATACCTTGTTTTTCTACTTAATTTTAACCAAATAGTCGATTACTCATTTAGTTGACCTAAAAGTCATCCTGAATAAATAAATATTAACTTTATTGTAGCAATTATCTGAAAAATCTACTACAAAGTAATTTCGACTATAAACCACCAATTTAAAACCTGCCATACATAACCTATTTGTAAAATTTATATTATTTAGGTTATTTTAACTTACTTCACTTATTGTCTTTGTGCATTATTCTTAAATATTTTGGCCATTTTAAAAAACCGTTGCAATGGTTAACTTAATTCTCTTGCCGTATAGATAGAGTTATAAATAAATGCAAAAAATAATAAATACTTTCGATTTTTTTCGTAAAGTCAAAAGTTTTAAATCTCAAGTGCAGTATAATGTGAAAAATAATCAAATTACTCTAGTATCCAGTAAATTGATTTGTCAACACACGTTAAATAAAAAATTACACTTAATATGGCTGAAATTTACTTATAGGTAGCATTTCCAAAAATAGGGTGACCTAAATATGTTACATTTACCTACAGGTAAATTTTCGATAAAACTTACAAGTTATTAATTCTTTAAATAGGTAAAATTAACCAACATGTCGTTATCTTTAAGGTAATTCAACTTAGTCAAAAGCTATTTGTAAAATACGTAGATTTCCATAGTCGTATTAACTTTTAAGTCGTATTAACACAATACGCCATATTTTCTTAACATAATTAAAATACGTCTCCAAGTTTCAAATTTTTTAAATTAAATTAACTAGAAAAGAACGGATGAAAATTACAAAAAAAACATTATTGATTTTTTAAAGTGATACACAACAAATGTAACATAGTTTTAGCTCATAATATTATTATAATATTTTTTCTTATATTTTTTCTTATTACAGAGTATTTTGGAAGGGCATTGTTATTTTTCAAAGTAGAACTGTTAACATGCACGACAAAATTTCCTTCGCATTAATTTTAACAAACGTAACCTATTGATTCGCCGTAATTAAATAATATATATATTTTTGTTACCGACATTTATTTATTTTCAATCTTTGCTGTGAATTAAGTATATGTTTTAGTTGTGTTGATCACTTCCTACAATATTTCGACTTCTATAGATAAAAATACCAAATAAGTATCAAAGTTATCTTTTTGTGCACTTGTCGTTCATCTGAAAATCTTTGTAGTTTTTACCTAAAGCTGGTTAAATCAACGTCGAATTGACGTTATACTGACGTCAAATTTCCCTAGGGAAGTATTAGTAACCAAACGTAGTAGGCTACTACAATGTGGATTTAGGCGTAATTTTACCTATTTTGGTCAATAAAACCAAATTTCGACGTCGTCTTATTCTCCACTTATGTCGAATCCACTTCTAGATAACGTAAATTTTAATTAAATATGGTTAAATCTAATTTTGCGACCAAATGTATTATACATATTTTAGGTAGTCTCGACGTCAAATTAAACCAAAATGTTTGCTGGGTAATAAGTATAGAACAGTGATCAATTTTTTTAATTTATTTGGCCTCCATCTCATGAACGCGACAATGAAAATAAAAAATCAGTTGACGAATCACTGTAAGAGGTGCAAAAATGTAACTGCTGCTAAATAATAAGAGGTTAGACAGAGTTTGAAGATTTCCTTAAGACTTTATTAACACCGATCTGCCAGAAACATCCCATTTAGGTTCCATGTATGTTTTTTTGTTTTTGACATAAATGATACGTCCCTACGATGTTTCTAAAGAAACGTTTCTGGAATGATTTCTCAAGAACGTTTTAAAAAGATCGTAGTTATATGTAGGTATTCTATTTTCGTTTTAAATATTATTTCACAAGAGAACTGCTGCAAATCAAATTTATATTTATCAGTTTCTTCAAAAAAGAGTGCAAATACGACAAAGATGAACAAATCCTTCTTGTGTAAAAAGACACTATTGATAGAAGCACTCGCGATGTAATCTATTTATATAAATATAAATTGTATGGATGTAACAATAATTTCGATGAAAAGGAAAATACCTTATATTTTATTTGCTGGCGAAGGATTAACCGAACTCACCTACCGTATAATCAGATCCGATAAAATTATTGACATATGATAGGTAGATAGTTTATTATTCTTGACAATTAACAGTTGAAATTCTTTATCATCGCGGTTATGAAGTTTGAAAGTGTTAAAATAGTAAACAATTTCTTCTCTATAAACTTTTAAATAAATTAAACGTGACAAAAGGTGGCCGGATTGAAGTGAAGAATCACTTCCAATTCGAAATTTGATCGCGCTTAGCAAAAGCAGAAACAATCCTTTTACATTTAAGATATTCAAACCTTTTGTTGTAATATCAATCAATCAAACTCTCAATAAATAAAAAATAAATAGGTTTTTAGGTATAAAACAATATTTCCTATATTCCTATAATATTAACACTCCACTAAACCCCCAGTAGGCGGCGATAACCAATTAATTACTTTACCAAATGTTGACATAGCTGTATTCTTCTAAATATAATCGGATCCTACTAATCTTACAGCGAACTGGGGTTCAAAATCATCGATATCAGCCGGTTAAAAGAATAAAACTGTAATAAAAAAATAAGTCCCTACAAAAAATGCAACACAATTAGAATGTTGCAAAAAAATCCGTACAGCGTGGTCGAAGAGAAGTATATCCTCCTTGGAGATGCCACAACAGATGAATATTCCAAATTACATCCAATACACATAAACTTTGTTGTAGTTGAACATGGGGGTAGCTTCTAAATATCACAATAACGGACAGAAATTATTCCAAAAAAATTATTACAGCTCCCTTTCCAATTTGATCAACGTTACACTCCACATGCCACCTTGCCAAAAGTCGTCAATTAACCACTTACAAAAAAATAATGATCTTTACTTTTATTTTACAACAAAGTAAATGCTTGACCGAAAAGGTTAAAACTAACAACTGAATACTAGAGATGAGGAGGCGAATAGGCATACTCGAAATACGGTCCTAAAAACCGAACGCTAATTGAGCTTTTTTAATTCACCGCAAGGGCGCTGGTGCTAGTAATGTAGTTCAAAATACATGGCTTCTTATGGAAATTTTACATAATTTTGTCAAAATAATAAAAATAAACTTATTTATTGCCAAATAAAGCACAGAATATACTGTTGTATTTATTTCTCAATAAGTCTCGCATGTTTTAATTGATAAATTATTTAAATTTATCTATATAAAATGCAAATTAGGTATATATATGCTGCCACTGTTCTAAGCATTTAGGATCCTATAAAAACATCTACAATAACAAAATTGGGACTCAACAAAAAAATAACAGTTGCAACTCTTTATCTAATATTAAGACTCTATAAAAAAACAATATTTTTTTTTTAGTTAGTAATATTTAATGTATAATTATTATTTGTAAGTCAGGATCTCTGACTGTAAATTTTTTTTTATATAGAAACTTGTAATAAAATAAACTACACTCCGTGATACGTGTTGTGACTAGTTTACAATAAATAATATATTTAGACATAAATACATTATTTTACTTGCATAAGAAGCTTTAAAAAGAAATTGAATCTATTTCTCCTTGTGTTTTCTTTACATCTGGTTTGTATCCCGTTTTTCACTCTGGAACGAAGTAAATCATGCTATGATGATTTTTGTCACTCGTGTTACTTGTACTCAAGTAGTGTTTTACACATTATTTTGATTATTTTTACCAATTTAAAAAAACATTTTATTTTACATCGACTTAGTCTCGGCTGCCGATTGACAGTGATGACATCACACAGTGGGATAGCTAATAAAAAGTATTGCCTGTTTACTGCAAATATTATTCCGATTCCGATTGTTGGCGATAGAAAAAAACGATCGAAAATATTATTTTAAATTAGATAAAGATGGCCCTATTAATATACCAAAATAATGACACAATCCATTTGATACACTCTAACTTTTAATATTGTAAAGGGATTGAATAAGCAATGGGAAAATATTGACGCTAGGTAGTTGGCTTATCGCATTTTGTCCCTGCATTAACGCCACCGCGGCTTAGGTCATGGGTCTTATTGCCCTTAACCATACGGTCAATTTGAGGCTTAAACTCAGTTTTTCCCGCATATTCTTCTACAGCTTACGAGAGCTATTGTGGCTCTGTATGCGAGTTTTTTGAGATGTATTTGGCTTCTGTGATAAATGGAATAACCCTGTTATTTAATAACGCGTTCCCATTTAAAGGACCTTATTTATTTTTAAAATAACGATTTTGTCTTAATATCCCCTAAATTAGTGTTTTAAAATTTTATAGTTTTTTTTTTTTAGTGGATCGTAGAAAAAATAATATAATGTACAATTCGTCTAATGGTTATCCCAGAGATAACAGAGATATAAGAAGTCATTCATAAAATATAATATTCATGGTGCCAAGAACAGTTCGCACTCAAAACATTCTATTTCTAGACGCGGGGCGAGGCGACGAAAGGTGAGAAGTAAAAGAAGGGATACAGTGAAGAATTTTACATAGTTTTATCAATGAATAACTGCCCAAGCTTTTACTACTTAACGTAACTTTTCTTGCCGGAGTAAGCCCTGTTGCCACTTCCAATCTAACATCACTAGGTTTTGGAATTTGTTGAAAATTATTACATTAATTTGGTTAAAAATGCCTATTTTTTGTTCTAATGCTCAATTAAGTCTTTGTAGAAAGTATTTTTTTTTTAATTATTTGAAAAAATCATTTACATTAGCCCTTATGATCGAAAAAAAATTTAAATGTCTCAGTTTCAACCGTCTACAAATTTGTATAAAAAATCTTCTTTTAGAAATATACCTCTCATTTGACGAAAAACGAAGGCCTAAATGAAAAAAAAACTATTCTTTATAAAAGTTTCGCCTATGTATTGACAAGGTAAAAGTACTTTCCTCATATTTGTTGCTTTTAAATTAACAAAAATATAGCAATAAACCATTAGTGATGTCATGGTTTTACTAGAAAGCAAACATTAAAGGCAGAGCCTATTGACTCTTTATGCATCTATCTCAGTATTGAAATGTATGCAATCAGTTTGACCCCTCTTATATTATTTTATACAGGGATTATTGATTTATCCACCATGTTTAATAGGGTGTACTAATAATTACTTCAAGATTTCTTTTTTATTTTTAATGTAAAATGAAAATAAGAAAATATAAACTATTTATTAAAGGTATTTATTGAAGTATCAATTATAAACAGTAAGGCTATTGCTTTGCAAAATACAATAAATCCCCAATATAAATAAATTATAATAATAATAATTGGAAGGAAGTATATAAAGCATAAATTAATAATATTAAAATTTATAATCACAAGACTTTCAAACTAATCAGAATCAGATTCACCACACGAATCAACATTTTCCAAAACATTAGCGGCTGTGGTCAAACTATTTCTGCAGTTTTTCTGTGCCATACAGGTGCAGGAACCGATACAGTAAATATTTGTTTTCCTACATTTGCAAATTTTGCTTCCACAGTCTAGAACAGAATATTATTGTTAGAATATTGTTTAGTATGTTTTTTGCATTTGCATGATGTAAGTTTTGTTATGTCTGGTGGCAGATCGGGCAGAGTCTTAAAAGTGGGTATCAGACTTCCATCTTGATCTACTTTCCATCCATACTCTTCAACATTAGGAAGCTGCATCTGGATTTAAAGAGGTTAGCCAAATATTTAGCTGGTAAAAACATCTTAAACAATGTAGTCTTAGGGCGTCTTCAGTCGGTGGTAATTTAGCGATGGTTTTTGAAGAGGTCAATAATCCCCTCAAAATGTTAATGAAAGTAACATTGGCAGTTTTGAATACATTTTTAGGAAAATTCTTTCAAGATTAGAGAATATGTTTTCAGAGTACTGATCAGTGCCAAATCCATCCAAAAAGTAATGGTTTTCAAGGTAATTTTTCCAACAGGTTTTGTTCCCAATGCCGGACAATTAAATGGTTGTATCACAACCGGTCAGAATGAAAAGCAGGAATATTTTTTAAAAGGTTTTCATCCAAATTTAAATAATGAACTGTTAGAAATCGTCTTGAGTCTCCTCGCCTTGTTCTGAACCATATATCTTTAGTCAAAAACTTCTTAAAATAAATTAATAAGACATCTGTATCGTTGCAATAAATAATGCAGCGTGAATGCACCGACTTTTTGGCTGACAATATGTGCAATGAGATACGATTATTAGCGTCTTCGTGATTTGAATTTAAAAAAATCGTCTTTTGATGGTTCAAAATTCTTTCTATATTTATTGATTTTCGCGAATCCACCACTAGTTAGAAATTGAATATGCTTTTGCTGAATGGAGTTTTGAAGAAGTTGCTCTGGCAGAAAATGTGTTAAACGTCTTTTGTTAAATATCTAATGAATAAATAAGTTCTATTGTTGCGGAAGTGGAATATTGGGTCGGTCAATTTCTATATCAATTTATTTCTGAAATCCTCTCTTTTGACGTGTTATATTTTTGATAGAATGTCCTTTATAATGATCAAATACCACATCTAGCATTTGAGCATTAAATTTATTTCTAAAAATAATGTTTACAAATATATGAGCATATTCTTTAAATGATATGCAACTTTTGGACTTTCCTATTTTGATATAATTTTTGTCTCTGCTACTTGCAGCAACAAATCCGTAATTAAAATTTTAAACGAAAACTTATAACTTACCCAAATATATTTAGCTGCAACATGATGAATGTAGATATAATAAAGATGCAAAAATGTCTATATTTTTTCCCAATTTAGTAGGTAATTTAATATATAACAAATACACTTATTAATTCTTTAGCAAAAACAGATAACAATATGACACATTGCCCTATGGAACATAACAAGCAGTTTTTTAATAAAAAAATGAAAAATCCTACCATATCAATAATGTGATACATCAGCCCGCACGTAGAGAGAAACAGAGCTATGCTACGTTTGAAGGTGAAGAGAAGATACACTGAGAGTCGATAAATTTGACGGTGAGAATTAATTACAGCATAAACCTATGACATCTCTCATCGTTTATTGTTATATCTTTGTTAATTCAAAAGCAAAAAATATAGTGTTTACTTTGTTACCTTCTAAACACATAAGCAAAAATTTTATAAAGAATGTTTTTTTTATTTAGGCCTTCGTTTTTTGTTAAATGAGTGGTATATTTAAAAAAGACGACTTTTTAACTAAATTTTTGAAGGGCTAAAACCAAGATATTTACGTTTATATTTTTTTTCGGCCGTAAGTGCTAATGCAAATGATTTTTTTTTAAATAAGTATAAACAATTACTCCCTACAAAGATTTTATTGTGCATTTGACCAAAAAATTAGTATTTTTTTCTCTATTCGGTGGTATCAATATCTGGATTTTTGATGATAGTGCCCTTTTGCACAGTCTAATTTTGTATTAACTTCGGAAAAAGGGTTACCTTATCATGACCTTTCATCTGTGAAAAATTCAGCTATGTGACAAAAGAGTGGGAGGTGAATCGTTTTCTTGAGCGAATATTTTAATACATACACTTTACTAACAATGACAACAGCGGATATTATACCCACAATATATTGTGATTATACCCTACTGTGTCCCTTAGAATATGTCTTATTCACGGCCGCACGATATTTGTTAATAGTTACATCTCCTGGTTATCTCTGGGTTATCCCAAGGTACTTTGCATTTCGGTATGCAGTCTTTTCATTGATATTTAGAGAAAAACGTTCTGGTATTTTTCATTAGTAGCTCAATTTGTTGGTCCGGCTAAGTACAGATTTTGATGTTTTTTTGCTAATCTTTCTTGATCCTGATCAGCTAAAAGGAGAGAAGCGTCATAACTGAATTTAATCAAATCTTTCACAATTGACAACTGGTGTATAAGGACGGAAAGCTGGCCACTATAAAAGGTATTTAAAACGTCGATTTTAGGAGCAGCAGTAATGGCCCGGCCAAGGTCTAAGTGAGTGACTAAATTCGCAGGGCTCGGGGCCCTCTTCGACAGGTTAATGGATGGGTAAATGCATGAGTTAAATAAATGGAAAGGAGTAATTCTGTGGTCGGCGCTTAAAAGGTAATAAGTCGATATTACACATTTTTGGAGAATGGTGCGTTAAAATTTTGGGACATATGAATAAGGATTTTTAGAATCCAAATCGGCGATCTTTTTAGGACATTTGGTCCTGTAAAAATTAAAAAATATGTAGAAATATTTTGTTTTAACTGTTTTATGTTACAAAATTCGACTGTTTATGTTAAATTATGACGTTTTGTCTTTCGCGGTCACCCTTATATTATTATATATGTTTTTTTGTACCTTATTTTTATTACTTATATCCTTTTAACTGCCTAAAATATACACTCTTCTAAACGTATCTTGACTAAAAACTCCATTTACGTAAAAAATGACTTATGACCTTTTAAGCGCCGGCCACAAAATTAAAATAGGTGAATTTTAATTGGGTAGAATAGTTTCTGTTATTATAATTTAGTGACTACTCCATTAGCGGTGAGCACCAGAAGATATTTTTAACTTCACTGAGTCTACCTTCAGTACACTATGGTGCACTACAGAGCGCAGAGCAAACTGTGTCAACAAAATTGGCACCTGAGCAATCCTTATTCTGATTTCACCACTTTACCTCCAAACAATCTTCCTACTTCACAACAGGTGAAGCCAGAGCCTGTCACAGTTTAATATTAGTAACATTTAATTAAAGCCAGTTGGTTCAAATCTATACCATATATCATAGTTCTATGTACAATTATTTAAGGAATACCCTGTATACTTATTTAATTTAAAAATAAACAGTTTCTTTTTTGTTTTAGGCCAACATAATAGATGGAGTGTTATCTTGGAGAAGAAAACTGCCAATTCTTTTCTTTTGTAGAGGCTCTGAAGTATTGTTTTACTCTGTTACTTTTTATTTTTTATGTTAAGAAGAAAATTTTCTCCTTGATATATTAATAAATTATAAAATATGTATATCATGTATTTCATAGGCACAGTATTGCTATTTCTGAAACGGTAACATATAGAAAAAAGTTGCGCAGTTTTTTGCTCAATTAAACGGTAAAAATTAGCTAGATAAAGAACTGGAAAGGTTTATAGTTGAATTCCAGTAAGTTGCATTTAGGAACACACCAAAAGTAAGAAGATTAACAGCTAGAAAAAACTATCCTGTCGAGATAAGAGAACTGGTAGCAGAAAAAAGAAAACTAAGAAAGAAATGACAGATAACAAGTTCACCAGAAGATAAAAATATATTGATGATAAAGAAACTGATAATTCGCTCTGGAAGGCAAAAGATAAAAAATTCGTGTAAACACTGTCCTCCTATCAGAATAGCAGAAAACAAATGGATAAGAGACAATTAACAAAAAGCTGATATTTTCGCTGACCACCTTTAAACGACGTTTCAATTAGATGAAAATCAATACACCTAATGAGACGATCCATAATATGGAAAAACTTGAAATTAGGCCAGTTACTCCCAATAAAGTTAAGGAAGAAATTAGGACAAACATCAACTCACAGAAAGCCAAAGGATATGACCTTATTACTGGAGAAATATTGAAGAAACTACCACGGAAGGCTATTGTTAAATTGACATACATCATAAATGCAGAATTTCGCCATGAATAAATACGTGATGCGTGGAAAATGGCTGAAGTTATCCTAATTCCTAAGCCAGGAAAACCTCCGAATGAAGTGTCATCATATACACGTTGTTACCAATAATATCTAATTTATTTGAAAAACTACTACTAAAACGACAAAAACCAATAATTGAAAATAAAACACTGATCCCTTCGCACCAATTTGGTTTTAGAAACAAACACTCGACAATAGATCAAGTACACAGGATAGAAGATATAATCGAAAAGCTTACGAAGAAAAATATATATAATCATCTATATTTCTTTACGTAGCCCAAACATTTGACAAGGTTTGGCACGCTGACCTAATACAGAAACTTGAAAAAATGCTCCCTAGATAATACGTCGACATTCTACAATCATATCTAACGGATAGAATGTTTAGACTAAAGCAAGACAAAGCATACTCCGAAATGAAAGAAATTAAAGCAGGTGCCCCAAAAGACAGAGTGCTAGGACCGTTTGTTTACTTATTATACACCAGCGATATCCATCAACGACAATGTGTTAAAATAGCAACATTTGCGGATGACACTGCAATATTGGCAGTTGGCGGAACTAATACAGAGACCTCAGAAAAACTTCAGGGAACCTGCAACAGAATCAATCGATCGACAAAAAGTGAAAATTAAAAATAAATCAAACTAAATCAGTGCATGTTAATTTTACTCTTCGACTAAATGAACAAAAACAAATAGGGATACACAATGAGGTTATTCCGCATCACGATTCGGCCAAATACCTAGAGATGAACCTAGATGTAAGACTTAAACGAAAAGAGCACATAAAAAGAAGCGTAAAGAACTTGAACTTAAATTCAAAAAAATATATTGGCTCCTTAGAATCAAATCCAAATTGTCAGTATACAATAAACTGCTGATTTATAAACAAATCCTAAAACCATTCTGGATTTATGGCTTACAGCTATGGGGATGTGCCAGCAAGAGTAATATAAACATAATAAAACTTTTCCAAAATAAAGTCTTAAGATGCACCTTGTTTGTCTCTCGAAAAAAAAAACAAAATTAAAACGGTGCCAAGCAACTATTGATATCTAGAGGAAAATTCAAAATATCGGACAAACAAACGAAAACTATTATTTCTTTAAATTCATTCATTTTTTTTCCGATATTTTAAGTCTCTCAAAACTACGCAAATTTTGTCTAATTTAACTAAATTTCTATCTGTTACAATATCTAGTTACTTACAGATATAAGGAAAGTATAGGCGTCATGATTTTTTCGACCTCGAGTTTTCGACGGATTTTTACGTTTTGAGGTCCCCTGAATTTGTTTTGGCTATTTTCGCGATGGTGTGTGTGTGTGTGTGTGTGTGTGTGTGTGTGTGTGTGTGTGTGTGTGTGTGTGTGTGTGTGTGTGTGTGTGTGTGTGTGTGTGTGTGTGTGTGTGTGTGTGTGTGTGTGTGTGTGTGTGTGTGTGTGTGTGTGTGTGTGTGTGTGTGTGTGTGTGTGTGTGTGTGTGTGTGTGTGTGTGTGTGTGTGTGTGTGTGTGTGTGTGTGTGTGTGTGTGTGTGTGTGTGTGTGTGTGTGTGTGTGTGTGTGTGTGTGTGTGTGTGTGTGTGTGTGTGTGTGTGTGTGTGTGTGTGTGTGTGTGTGTGTGTGTGTGTGTGTGTGTGTGTGTGTGTGTGTGTGTGTGTGTGTGTGTGTGTGTGTGTGTGTGTGTGTGTGTGTGTGTGTGTGTGTGTGTGTGTGTGTGTGTGTGTGTGTGTGTGTGTGTGTGTGTGTGTGTGTGTGTGTGTGTGTGTGTGTGTGTGTGTGTGTGTGTGTGTGTGTGTGTGTGTGTGTGTGTGTGTGTGTGTGTGTGTGTGTGTGTGTGTGTGTGTGTGTGTGTGTGTGTGTGTGTGTGTGTGTGTGTGTGTGTGTGTGTGTGTGTGTGTGTGTGTGTGTGTGTGTGTGTGTGTGTGTGTGTGTGTGTGTGTGTGTGTGTGTGTGTGTGTGTGTGTGTGTGTGTGTGTGTGTGTGTGTGTGTGTGTGTGTGTGTGTGTGTGTGTGTGTGTGTGTGTGTGTGTGTGTGTGTGTGTGTGTGTGTGTGTGTGTGTGTGTGTGTGTGTGTGTGTGTGTGTCTCGCATAACTCATGAACCGATACACAGAAAAACACCAAACTTTAAACTTAAGCTCTGTTTCAGCGTCCAATGTGCCGATTAGATTTTCGGCAGTGTCGGAACATCTGGGGGGGTACTTTATTAGTGGTCATTTTTATATTTTATGAAATATATCTGTTATTTACGGTTGGGGAAGAAAATTCTTCAAATAAAAGTTGCTTCTTATATTAATATCTAAAATTGTTTTTTACAAAATTTTCCTAAAATGGTCCGTATTCGAGAAATTTGACAAAATGTAAAAAATATTTTTTTATAAAAATTGTTCAAACAAAAGTTGTTTGTAATATAATTTTCCATAATTTTTATTTTATACATAATTTCTCTAAAATGGACCGTATTCGAGATATTTGAGAAAATGTGTAAATTTCGAAATTTCAAGAAAACTCAAAAACGGATAAAGAAAAAACATTAAATTTTAAACCTAAGGTTTTTTTTGGCCTGACGTGAAATGATTAGATTTTGGACAAAGTCGGAACATCTGGGGGGGTACTTTATAACGGGCTGTTTTTATATTTTATAGAATATATCTGTTATTTATGTTTGGAGAAGAAAATTGTTTAAATAAAAATTACTTTTAATATTATTATCTATAATTTTTGTTTAATGTCAAAATTTCCTGAAATGGTCCGTATTCGAGAAATTTGACAAAATGTGCAAAATTCTGATTTTTATGAAAATTGTTTGCGATATCGATCTCTATAATTTTTGTTTATACATGATTTTTCTAAAATGGACCGTAATGGAAAAGTGCTAAATTTAAGTTTTTCAGTCTTTTCGTTTTCAATGAATATTTATAGAAAAATGTTTCGAGGTAGATGTATGTGGACAATGTATATATTTAGTTTATCCTCTAAACATTTATAGAGATGCTGCAATAGGTTGTACAAAATAACCGGAAAAAGCCTATAATAACTAGATAGGAAAGTCATGTGTTGGACACATCAGATTTTTACCTTAGATTGTCTAGAATAGAGAATGATATAAATAAGTACTATATTTTTTGGATCCCATTGTATATTTTACCGGATAATAGATTGTAAATTTACAAATAAACTGTCTTAATTACAGGGTAATATATAAATTTCAAATAAAGCACAAGGTAAAATCACAAAATTGTCAAAAAAAATTACAGTATCATACACAGGTTTGTAATGTTACAATAAACAACTAACTACTTGCCGGTGTAAAACTGCAGTTTTTACTCTAAAATAAATATTGTAAGTTTATTTATAGGTAACCAGTAACCAGTGCGTTTTTACAGTCGCCAATACAAATATCAATCTAAGGCGACTGTGAAATTACGGTCAAACTCACTGCCCACAAACAACTAATGATTTTAACTGTAATTTCGCAATTCAATGGACTATAAAATTGAAATAATTCCAATATATGTATCTTAAAAATTATGTTGTTACAAAAACAGATTCCAATTATTTTTGGAACATTTGATATTTTTTGTACCAAAAACGTTCCGTTTGTAATAGTGCAATGCCTTTATACTATTCCGTTATTTGTAAAACGAAAATTAATCTAATTAAATAGATCAAAGACTAACACTAAAAGGGCAGTCAACACTTTAAATATACACAAAATTAATTAAAATTATCCTGATTTTAATCATCTCTAAATGCTGAACAACTCGTGAATTAAATCTCCGTTAACTTGCTACTTTAAATATTCAGAGAGTATCACCGAAATTGCCTGTAAATATTCTACATATATACGTTTCGGTTTCAACATGTTGTTTCCCATAGGATTTATTTCATCTGCCGTTTTGAACTTTAATACGGAACAAGAATTTGTAAAACATTTGTGTCAAGGCGAGAAGGTCTACGTTATATACACCCTCGTTGTTAGTATGTAGGTATTTATTTTTATCTACATTTCCGTAATATAATTTTTCACAGAAATATTTAGAAAATGAATATGGTGTTTCTATATCTTAATGCAACGAATTGTTGGCGAGATAAATTGACCAAAAATAATTTTTATTTTAATGAACAAATATAACCTGTAGTTTTAAAATTAATTCCTAATTAAAGGAGTGCAAATTATAAGGGTGTTTATTAAAGAATGGACCAAACTTCAGATGTGGTTAGTTTGGACAAAAATAAGTTTATTTAAGCCAATTTAATTTAGTAGAATTTTGCTTGCTTAAGAAGTTACAGGGTGGAGAAAATATTTTTTTTTCAATATTTTTACGATAATTTAAATATTTTTTGAGTAAATATACCCAAATTTTGTGGAAGTAAGTTTTTATAAGTGATACAAACGAACACCACTTAAACACTTCACGAAAAAGTATGTTTTGTATATATTTAGTAATATTGTACACCTTTTGATTGTCGATTTCCTATGTGTTTTGGTTTGGTGTACCACAATTTTAATTATTTGAGTTCATAATACTGTTTATGACTCTTGTTAAGCCAATGTAATTTTTCATTCATCCTAGCTACTTAATAGTTTCTAGCTTAGGTACATTTTGGGAAAATTAATTGTATAGTTTGGGAAACTTGAGTCAATTTATATTGACACAATTTGTAATATTTTAAGGGTTTACCTGGGGGGTTTCCCACTCTGAAGATCAATGGTTCTCATCGAATGCATTTCAGTTTAATCATGGGGACACAGTACATCGGTTGACCAGAACATTGGTTTACTAACCACCTGGCTTACTAATAGCTGGTTTTATATGGATGATTTTTTATCTGGATAGAAAGACGGTGTTGCTGTCAACGGAGACACCATACTATCAGATTTTTTAATATAATGAAGATTTCATATGTGCACTGTGCCTGCTAATTTATTTATTTAAACATGAATGTTCTTAAGGTATTCTCAACAATATTTATACTTTTGTGCACAAAATGTTCTTGTGGATTTTTTAAGATTTCTTCTTTATAAAAAACATAAGTCTTAACTGAAAGTTAAGCAATCTCATAAGACCCATAAGGGGCAGAGCTGAAATAAATAAGTAAAAAACCTCTTCCATCTGGGAGTTTTACTAAATACCACTGTTTCTCAGGTATTGTATGTGTTAATAAATTTTTTTTATTTATTATATTTTAAAATTTAGTATA
This sequence comes from Psylliodes chrysocephalus, assembly GCA_927349885.1. NCBI lineage: Eukaryota > Metazoa > Arthropoda > Insecta > Coleoptera > Chrysomelidae > Psylliodes > Psylliodes chrysocephalus. The sequence continues at coordinate 29,433,671 of OV651825.1, forward strand.
TTAAGCACTTAGCGTCTCGGTCTGGGTGACCATAATTACTTCGGGAACTAAGAGCTACGGTCAACTAATAACTTTTTAGATTTCTTTTTTTTTAAATTCTTGTTATAAAAGTAAGACTTAACTATAAGTTACTAAGACTCATAAGACCCATGAAGGGCAGAAACTAAATTATCCTCTTCCAACCTGGGAGTTTCTGTGTCCTTACATGTTAATAAATTTTCTTTTTATTTTGTTTTATGATTTATATTTATTTTTAAAATTTCATGGTTTAATATTTTTCTTATTAATTTGATCTTAACTATGAGTTAAACAGGTAACTTCTTCTAACTTGGAAAGTGTTAAATATTTATTGTGTTTCAGCATTAAACGTTGATGTTTAGATATAGGTGCGGATATGCACATGATTTTTTTTAAATATATTTTTTTTTGATTTTAGTGTTTATGTAAAAGATATAAATTAATATCAATATTTTTGCATACCATCTTGCGCAAGCGTCCTTCGCCTGGTACCAAGCTAACGACCGACCGTGCCATCTGTTGATGAGCTTATTTTCTTTTGGGTTCATGCATATGACATATACATTATTTTAATTTTTTAAATTTCTTACCATATTTAGCTATGTTAGTTTATTTATGAAATCATCAAAAACCATAAGGTGAATTTGAAACTCCAACTTTTAGATTTGTTGTTTTTCTTAAATATAATTGTTTAAATTAAAAATTGTTAATTATTGGGAAAATTGGCAAATGTTTCATAAAGCAACATAAGTTGAAGTTTTTTATTATTTATTTCCTCATTTACTGGGTTTGTGGGGGAAATATGAGCATATTTTGGCCACTATATAGACCCAGTTCACACCTTTCAGTTGTCTACTATTTCCGGCATTTTTAATAGCTATTTACCCCCTAACTGCCATCTGAGCGACGTCGTAGGCCTGAACGTTTACACCGGAACAACCGAAACTTACGTAACCGAAGTAGACAAGATTTTATTGATAAAGTTATTTTTTTTTTTATATATATATTTAAAGTTTAATTTTAAATAATTCCCCTCTGGAAGTTGCTTAGAATTTTTGGTAGGTTACAGAGAGGAATTTTCAACTACAAAAATGCTCACACATAGGCTGTAGAAAATCCAAACAGTACGCGAGTGCAGCACTTTCAGCATGAATTTAAATTAAACATTTTTTTTTGGTATAGTCGAAGATAACATAGGATCTTTTGAACTTCCAGCAAAAATGACTGAAAATAATTACTTACATTTCCTCGAGTACAACTTATTTGATCTTTAAATATTAGATTTGGTATGTGATATTTACAAGATGGCGCCTTGCCCATTATTTCATAGCAGTACGATATCATTTAAATAACGTATCGATCGATTGGACGAGGAAGTGAACATCCATGGCCTGCACGTAGTCCAGATTTAAACCACCTGGATTTTTATTTCTAGGGTTATATTAAGACTCTAGTTTATTCTGGCCCTACTGTTGTTACCAGAAACGAATTATGACAAAAAATGGTAATAGCGGCTAATGTTATTCGACAAGACCATTCATTCTTCGCAGTTAGAAGAAATTTCTTGAAAAGATATCGAAAATGCATTGAAGTAAATGGCGGACATTTTGAAAAAATAATTTGAAATGAATTTTTCGTTTTTGCTATTGTTCTTAGTTTAAAATTGTAAAGTATTTGTTATTTTTAAATATTCTTTATCATTTATGTTGTCATATTCTTGCGTTTTTTCAGTATCTACTAAATAATATTTAATAAAGTTCTGAATTAATTTGTTATAATTTATGTATTATCTTTAGATTTAACATTATCAAATTAAGACATTTTAGAGTAATCCATATATTTGTAATACTAACTTTAAATTAAGTTTTTCTTCAAATGGTGCATTTTAGCGACAAGAAACAAGTATACCTTTTAAAAAGAAAGTTGAACGCTTATTCAAAATAATTATCTACATATTTTTCAAAAATGTCCATTCTTAAAAAAATCTAAAGTAAATACTAGATTGGCACGCTATTTTAGAACCCTGTACATGTAATGTAACAAAAAGCTGGTATTCGCGTGTATCTCCCACAAAAACTTACTTTTACAAAATTTGGGTATATTTGCTCAAAAACTATTTGTTTTATCGTAAAAATATTAAAAAAAAATATTTTCTCCATTCTGTAACTTCTTAAGCAAGCAAAATTCTACTAAGGTAAATTGGCTTAAATGAACTTATTTTTGTCCAAACTAACCACATCTGAAGTTTGGCCCATTCTTTATTGAACACCCTTATAATTTGCACTCCTTTAATTATGAAATACAAGTTATATTTGTTTATTAAAATAAAATATAAATTATATTTGTTCAATTTTTTTTAGATAAATTATTGTTGGGCACATTAATTTTAAACAAACGATTTTTTGACAAAATTAAATCTTAAATATAAATAAGTTATTTTGCTATTTAAAAGACAAAATTTAATGCTTATCTAAAATTACAAAAGCAAGTCTTCTCTTTTATGCCAAAAAGGTTATTTAACTGCCCAAATGTAGTCATCTTTTTATGTGAAAGGAAACAAAATCCGTACCACACAATACTATTAAATTAACAAAGTGTAAGTAACCGATTTCGAAATAAAATCCATCATCAGGATTGAAAAATGGAAACAGTTGAGTACAAAATACTAAACAAGACAATGATACTATGTTAGCATAGCATAGGTCTTATGATGCCTCTGTAAGTCCATGCGGCGACTCTGGGGGAGAAATCCCAGGTGCGCCACACGGTTCGACGGCATTGCTCATAAGCAATGTATCCTCTTTTAACTCTGTTTTCTAAGTGCGAGTTCCATGTTAACTTGCTGTCAAAGGTAATACCTAGGTACTTCACCCCTGTTGCAAAGTTTAGTTTGCTGTTTAGGAGCTCTGGGGGCTTTATTCCCATTTTCAGCCTTTTTCTTGTGAAAAGGACCATTTCTGTCTTCTTGGGATTGATAGTGAATGGTCCTTGCACCTCTGTTCTATAATTTTGAGAGCTGCTTGCATTCTTTCGAAGAGTATGTTCTCAAAATTCCCTATTTCTAGAATAACCAGGTCATCTGCATACGCTATTGTGTAGTGACTGAACTATCACATATTTTAATGATCATGACAGAGAATAGTCCCCTGACTATTTAACACTATTTTTTCATTAATGTTATTTATTTGACATTTTTTCAAAAAATTGAAGTACCTACCTGGTAGTATTAAACCTATTTCTTTAAAAATGTTTACAAAAAAAAAAAACGTACGAAAAGATCGATGGACCTTTAAGACGATAAGATCAACGAATCTCTAACAGGAAAAAATATTCATGGATTTTTAATATGAAACATCGTATTTCAGTAAACAAATAACTTATGTATAAGACGAAAAGGTCATCAGATCTTTAACATATAGAGATCAACGGATTTCCAAGACGAAAAGCTCAACCGATCTTAAACAAGAAGAAATCAACGAATCTCTAAGATCAACTGACCTTTCACACAAAGAGATCAACGAGTCTCTAAGATAAAAAGATCAAGGGATCTTTGACATGAAGAGATCAACAGATTTCTAAGACTAAAAGATCAACGTTTAACACGAAGAGATTAACGGATCTCTAAGACTAAAAGATCAACGGATCTTAATCATAAAGAGATCAATGGATTTCTGAAAGAGAAAGTTCAACAGATGTTTAACCCAAATATATTAACGGATCTTTAAGATCAACGGATCTATAGGATCAACAGATCTTTAACACGAAGAAATCAATGGATCTCTAAGAAGAAAAGAATAACAAATCTTTAACATTGTAACCTACCAAATGAACTCGGTGATTCCACCAAAATTTTAAACTTAAAAAAAAATTATTAAAGTATTAACTACAATTAAAAATGTTGTTTACTACGGTTACACAAGTTTCGGCTGTTCCGGTGTCAACCTTCGGGCCTTCGACGTCGCTCAGACGGCAGCTAGGGGTGGATAGCTTACAAGAATTCCGGAAATAGTAGACAAATGAGTAGGCGCCAACTGGGTCTATATAGTGGCCAAACTATGATCCTATTTCCCCAAAAACCCAGTAAATGAGGAAAGAAATAAAAGACAAACCTCAACTTATGTTCCTTTATAAAAAAAAAGGAAAAATATTTACTAAATATATCAACTTTAAATGTCAACAATTATTTATTATGAGTTTGACAAATTACTAAAACTAATTAATTACCTAATGGCTTTAGATAATCCAAAAAAAAAATAAGTTGGAGGAAATTAAAGGGAAAGTTTACACCATATATGTATATGCATAACCCAAAATAAATTATTAAATGTATCAAAATATGGCACGGTTCGTCGTTAGCTTGGTACCAGGCATGACGCTTGCGCAAAATATTAATTTCCACCTTACATAATATATAAAATAATAGTTAACTCAAATCTTGTGCATAACCGCACCTATACTACATCATATATTATAAACTAAACAGTAAACTTATAATCCTTATAAGCTTATAACCCTCTCCAAATTGGAAGGCGATATCTGCTTAACTTTTAGTTAAGACCAAACTACCCAAAAGAAAATTATTAAACCATGAAATTTTATAATTAAGTATAATTCATAGAACTAAATAAAAATATCAAAAAAAAAATAAAAATACAATGAACATATAAAGGACTTTAGACAGAGGTAGGTTATTTACTTAAACTCCCAGGTTGGAAGAGGTTACTTAATCTCTGCTCCCACACGGGTCTTCTGAGATCGCTGAACTTGATCGTTGAGTCTGGTCCATTTAATAATGAATAAATTGAAAAAGTAAAATTATGACAGTAGCCCTTAATAACTGAAGAATTACAACTTAAACGTGGAAGCAGTCCAAGTGTTCTGCGACCCGAAGGATTACTACATCAGCATTAAGTGCTTAAATTAATAAAAAGTTTGAAATATTAATCAATTAAACGATGTAATATTTGATAATACATAAGTTATGAGTGAAAGAACCCTAGAACATTCTGTGCTCAAAAGTATAAATAATGTTAAGAATACCTTGACAACATTCGGTTGAAAGTGAATGTATAGTTTAACAGTGCACACATGAAACCTTCAATATAACGTATAAGAAAAACCTGATAGTAGGGTGTCTTCTTTCACAGCATTCCCATCTTCCTATCCAGAACGAGAATCATCATTGTAAATCTAGCTACAAGTAAGCTAGGCGACTTGTATACCAATGTTCTGTGTTCCCTCGATGAGTCCACGATGAAACCATTGAACTCCGGACGATATAACCCTCTGTGTACAACTGTTGAAATACTGAGTCGCTACCCCCCTGGGTAAAAATTGTTGTCGTATCCTAGGTTAACAACCCCCTGGGTGAAACTGTCGTCGAATCCTGGGCTAACAACACCCTGGGTGAAACCCTTAAAATATTACAAAGAAAAATGTCAATACACGTTGACTCAAGTATCCCGAACTATAGGATTACCCAAAAATGTACATAAACTAGAAAATATTCAGCATCTAGGATAAAGAACAGTTACATTGGCTTAACAGTGAGTCATAAACAGTATTATGAGCTCAAATAATTAAAATTCTGTTACACCATGCCATAACATAAAAGAAATTGACAGCCACATGGTGCGTAACATAACCAAATATATACAAAACATACCTTTTTCGTAAAGGGTTAACTTGGTAGCCTTCCAAGGATGAGAAACACGTGAGATGATCCACAGCACAACAATATTCCACACTCCAAATGCTGTGAACTTCCAATTATTGCGTTAAAATCCTATACTAGATATGGGCTGGACCAATGACCATAGGAATTTACCAATACACTAAAATTCCTCTCAAAATACGAAATGTCCATTTACCCACAATTAACCATGAAGTAGAATCTAAAATCCCCTTTAATTAGTTAAGCCGATGAGGCTAAATATTAACAAAATTCGTCCTTCTCGTGATTCAATACCCACTGACTAAAAAAATACGTCAGCCGTCCAAAATGGCCGAAATCCCTTTCCGATAAATTTCAAGCCAAGTGGGTTCAGAAATTCATCCTCAAGAATTCCCCACTATATAACTTAACAGACCATTTACGAAAGGTACCCTAAAAACTATATTTATATACAGTATAACTACATTTGGGAAACTGTTCCCGACAAAAATTAATACAACAGCGATCGCAAAAAAATCCCTCACGACTGAAAATCGCTCATTGTGAAACTACCTTACCTCGGGTTCTGAGCCCGATATTGGAACGTCCTACAAACATGACACTTGTCGGTGTTCTGTCGTCAAATGACGTTTATGTCATTCACTGTCACAATTAAAAAATATTAACCTAACACTGACAGCCATAACAAAAATAAGCAATGAAATTCTTAAAGAATGGTATCGTAAATAATTAATTACCCAAAGGTGAGACTATAATACATAATATATATAAATTTACAACGAAACTTGATTAATTTTTAGGAGAACTACCATTCTTTTACTTAGTGGTGAGATGAAATAAATTGTAATAATGATGTCCGAAAGTTAGAATACAGGTGAAATTAGTTAATGACAAAAATAATAGTGATATCATCAATACGATTTTACCCCTTTTTTCATATGATTAACCACAAAACAATTTTATTAATTCGTGGGGCCAAAAATGAACGTTACAACATGAAGAGATTAACGGATCTCTAAAACGAATAGATCAACAAATTTTTAACATGAAGAGGTCAACGGACCTCTAATACAAAAAGATCAACGGATCTTCGACACGAGAAGATCAACGGATCTATAGAAAGAAAAGATCGACGGATCTTCAAAACAAAGTTATCAACGGATCTCTAAGACGAGAAGATCAACGGTTCTTTAAAACGAAGGGATCACCTGATTTCTAAGACGAAAAGATTAACGGACTTTAAAAACAAAGAAATAAATGGATTTATACAACCAGTACGAGATAAACGGACCTCTAGAGGTCTGTAACGATCACAACAAGACAGTATATCCTTATGTTGGTGGGTGGAGTTTTCTGGGTTTTCTTCGTCTGTAAGTAAAATAACACCATCAATCATCTGTAACAGGAGCGCCACGATAAATAATCATAGGCGTCTCTACCCCGCACAAGCTATTGTTTTGAGGTTAAAAATTCACTCAACAATGGGTATGACGATTACCTAAAGGACCGAAAAATAATGGTAAATTTAAAGTTGGTACTTTTCCTTCCAGTTCTTTGAAGAGACCGAGGATATGTTTATATTCATGATTATCGAATGTAACAAATATGACATCGGTGACATAATTGCTGTGTTATTATTATTATTATTCACTCATATTATTCAAAAAATGTTAGTCAAAAATAAACATTTTTTTTTTATTCTATAAACTATAACTATAAATTGATATTTAAAAAAAAAAATGAAAGTTTAAAGACAATAAATTACGTTAAGTCACATTACTAATTTGTTGTGATTATAATTTATTGTCTCTATACAGATATACAGGGTGTTAAAAAAAAGTGTCACAAAATGAAATGGTGAATAGTATGACCCAAAATAAGCAGAAAAGTCTTAATAAATATATGACCGCAAATTAACGGTTTCGGAGATACGGACCATTTTGTGTTTATAACAATTTTTTATTATTATAAAAAAACACCGTACATAAAATGCATGTCAGCTAATTCAATATTAGTGTAAACAGGCACAACGAAAATTTATAAAATTATTCACCCACAACAAAATAATAACTGCAAATAGTATCTATGAAAAAACATCGGTAGACTCCGATAAGAAAAGCAAGTTTTTGAGAATGAAAAAAGATACAAAACACAAAACACTCCGTATCTCTGAAACCATTCATTTGCGGACATATGTTTATTTAGACTTTTCTGCATATTTTGGCCCATTCTACCCCCCGTTTTATTTTGTGACACTTTTTTTTAACGCCCTGTATAGGGTGTTTCAAAAAGATTGGTCATAAATTATACCACATATTCTTGGGTCAAAAATAAGTCGATTAAACCGTACTTACCTATATACAAAAGTGCACCCAAAAATAGTTACAGGGTGTATAAGAAAATAATTTAAATGAATTTTTTTAGGGAGTAGCAAGAGTTCCAAACGGTCGGAACTCGTACAGTACTGCAAGAGATCCGAATGGTCGGAACCGTGTATTTAATTAACACCGTTTCCGAACACGCATGCGCTTTGAAAGACTTGGTTCAGTAATGCATGCGTTATATTATGCTCGTTGTTTGTTGTTTAAAAAAAAGAGGTTAACCAATACTTCATCATGAATAAATTAAAACTAAACGACAGTTTTGAAAGTTTCGAAGCGGTAAAGAATGTTGTTTAGCAGTTTAGTGATGAAAATTTAGTTTCATTTTATATAAGGGACTCGAAAACACTGCAGTGTTGCAAAAACGAAACCCCTTAGAGTGAAAAATGCTATTGGCATAGAAAGAATTCAAAAATTAAAGAGGCCCCAATTATTTGTTAACAAACGTTTATTCTAAAGACAGCAATTAATGTTGGAATGTTTCCTTCAAAAAGATAAAATAAAACAAATAATGTATAATAACGAACTTATAACAGAGACCTACATTTCCGATTTGTTACCTGACAAAATTAATTGCATGTTGTTTGAAAACAGAGTACAAATAAACGAAATTCAACAGTTTTTTACGGCGAAAGCATTCAAACAGTTTTAAGAATTGCTAAAAATACGGAAAACTATTAAAAACTATTTTTGTACTATTTGTAGCAATGAAATAATAGATGACATACATGATTCCATATGTTGTGATGGTTGTCTCAAATGGTTGCATTTTAAATGCACTGCAGCAAAAAAAAGGACAAACAAAAAAATATTTTTGTATTGAATGTTATAGAATATAGATTTTTTGTTTTATTTTTATATTGTTTACATTGTTGTAAAACAAATACTTACCCACATTTGTTGCAATAAATAGTTTTTTTTCGTTTTATATTAATTTTCTTGCAAAAACTTTAAATATAATCTTATTTTGTACAGTAGGTACCGGTACCGAAGCACTGTCTACTATTAGAGTACTTTTTTGTGAATATTTTTAATTTGCATATGGCATTAGTTTTTATTCAATTACATTTTTATTTAATTAGTGTTGTTTTTCATTTGGCAGTCTTGTTTCCATAATTTTAGATTTATTTAATTATCAATTAAAGAACTATTTTCTGTGCTTCTAAACTATACCTATAAGTTCGGAACTCTTGTCAGTTCGTATCGGTTCCGACCGTTCGGAACTCTTGTCTCTTTGTACCGATTCCGACCGTTCGGAACTCTTGTCTCTTTGTACCGATTCCGACCGTTCGGAACTCTTGTCACTCCCATTTTTTTAACGTTGCTCTTAAACCATTTGGCATTTTTTTATGAAATTTTATATGACGTGTTAAAATACCATGACTAATTATACCGAGGAAGAGGTAATATTTTTTTCTTGATTTTTATAGGTTTTTGTAGTGGGTCACCGCTCTTTTCTCCACTTAACTTTTCTGTAGTATAAACTTTAATTACAAATGAAACGCCACTGGAATGCAACATCCATTTGGAAACTTTTTTATCTTTTAGTATTTGTTTGTAAAAAGTTTAGTTTAGACGATACAGCCATTTGAAATTACAACTTAAAAATATTCAATGGAAATTCTACGTATGAAAAATATCAAAATGAAGTTTACTTTTAAATTACAAACTAATGTCACCAAAATAAAAAAAATTAATTTAACAGATATTCAAAATTACATTCTCCTCCTGTATACACTTACTACATAGTTTTAACAATGAAAATCGAATACTGATATTTATGCATACGTATAATTTACATTGAATATTTTTAAGATGTCATTTTAAGTGGATGTATCGTCTAAACCAAACATTTTACAAACAAATACTAAGAGACAAAAAAGTTTTCAAATAGATGTTGCATTTCAGTAGCGTTCGATTTTTCATAAAATTTTATATTACAAAAAGTTGAGTAGAGAAAGGGGGAGTGACACCCTCCAAAATCCTACAAAAATAAAAAAAATATATCGCCTCTACATCGATTTTGTTAGGCATGGTATTCCAACACGTCATATAAAATTTCATGCAAAAATGTCAAACGGTTTAAGAGCAACGTTAAAAAAATTCATTTAAATTTTTATCTTATACCCTGTAACTATTTTTGTGTGCACTTTTGTATATAGGTAAGTACGGTTTAATCGACCTATGTTTGACCTAAGAACACGTGGTATAATTTATGACCAATCTTTTTGAAACACCCTGTATGCATACTTAGCCTAAGGAATCAAATTTGTTTTTAGAGTTAACTGAAGGTGCGCTTACAACGTTATCAGGGGCCCTAGTCTCCAAGTTGAACGATGTGAACATTCTACTGTGGGATGTGAAGTGTCCTATCACCAATTTGTTCTCTCGGTCATCGTATTTGGTATTCTTGAATCATTCACATCTCATAGGTTCACGGAGCACCGCTGCCAATTTAAGTTGTGCGTTAGAACTATTTTAGAAGGCACTTTACTTTAATTTTTTATTATTTTTTGACAATTTTAATAACAGATTATATTTTCCATTATTTTCTATTAAATCCCGTGCCAAAGGTTTACTTAGACGAACATTTTTTATGAATATTCGGTCACTAAAGTCAAAAGGGTCCTATTTTCTTAAAAAAATTATATTTGGACGATTGGCATCTTCTTCTGCTTCAGCTAGATCATTCAAAATATGAATATAAATAAGAGCTCCGTCCAAATCCATTTTAATTAAAAAAGTGACGTTTTGATAGCGCACAACAATGACAGTTCTCCCAATGTTCTCCCGAAATGATGCTCTTCTACTGGTTTTGACTAAGAGAAGTATGTTCTCTCGATTTTCATACGAAGTGATCATTCACTTCAATTCAAGAATACCACTCATACACTTTTTAAGATAATGGCTGTCCAGTTCGCATGAAATGATCGTTCTCTCAACTGGAGAATTGGCCCCCAGGTAAATTGTTCCATACAGAGAAAACTCGGTTTGAAAGAAAATTTTGCCTAACTCTATAGTTAAAACGTTTCTTTTTTAATTTGAACATGTGCCCACGTAGGTGCAGGTCATTATTTAATACAAATAAATCCGAAAGATTGACACCGAACATAGGCCTAATTGCGAAAACAAACGATTAAATCACTACGCAGTCGACGCTCACTAAAAAGAGTCAGATTAGCGGTAGACAGACGCTGTTCATGCGGTGGCCTTCTTATACCATACGGAAGCCTTGTTTTAAGTCGCTGCACATTTTCCAACCCCTTTTGATCCGAGATTAATACGGGACACCAAACAGGACCACAGTACTCCAGGCGAAGACGACCATATGTTGTGTATAGTTTCAAAAATGTTGAAATAGAAACATTGCCAGAAGTCTTTTTTAATAAGAATAATTGAGAGTTTAATTGTTTGCTTACTGTTAATATATGCTCTGACCACGTTACGTCGATGACGCCGATAGTATTTTGGGATGATACTGTCTTTAAGGCAATATTATTACTATTATACACTAATTTAGGATTGTTTTTACCGATATGAAGAACAACACATTTATCAACGTTTAGCGGTAATAACCAGTCTGAACTCCACTTTGATACCGCACTTAGATCAGATTAAAGAGACTGATAGTCCGCAACCGGATTAGCGTAAATATTTGTATCTTCTGCGTAGAAGGAGAAACAGCTTTTTATGTGCACAGAAATATCGGCAGTATATAATGGAAAAAGTAGAGGACCAAGGACTGATCCTTGAGGTACTCCACTGACAACGGATTTCGTTTGAGAGATAATATTACCAACTTTTACGCGAAATTGTCTGGATGTTATGAAGTCCGTTACCCCAAGCTATTAAGTTGCCTCGGATTCCCAGGTGTTCAATCTTTTTGAGAAGTCGGTGCTTTAGAACTCTATCAAAGGCTTTAGAAAAATCAAAGTATATAACATCTGTAGGAAGAACAGCATCTAAGGCTTTTGTCCAGTCATTAATAGACTGCAGGAGATTAGTTAATGTAGATCGTCCTCTGATAAATCCATGTCGTTGGGTGGGAAGTGCACGTTCGTTTATAAGAAAGTCAGTTACCTTGTCACATATTATGGACTGCATTACTTTACAAACTATTGGTACAAGGCTTATCGGTCTATAGTTATTTGGGTCAATCTTATTGCCATTTTTGAATATGACAGTCACTGACGCAGTCTTCCATATAGATGGCAAGCTGTGAGAATGTGAGAATTTAAGGAGGAAGTCATTATACGGGAAATAGGATAAAAGAGAGTGTCAGCACAAGATTTTAAAATAAAAGAGGAGATACCATCTAAGCCTGGCGAAGAGTTTGTTTTTTATTATGTCTGGGTCAAACGATACGTTGGAAATAGAGGCCTGTATTGTGTTTAGTAAACTATCCCAAAGTGGTGATGTCATATCTTTAAGGGTGAAGATATTACAGAAGGTGTCAGAAAAAAGTTGAGCAGATTCAGTATTGTTGGCACACTTATCTCCGTTTTCTTTTTGTAGAAGAGGTACGGACACTTTAAATGTCAGATTTTTCCAATATCTTTATAGAACTTTTTGCTATAAGCACAGTTGGCGATGTACTCCTGATAGTTATGCTTTACTTCAATATTTGCGGTCTTTAGTTGATTGGAGAATAGTCGATGAGCAGAGAAACCATAAACAGCAATTGGTTATTTATCCAGGTTTCAGATTTGTTCTTCTGTTTATTTTGTTTTTAGTATAAGATTTTACACAATTATTAACTGTATTTTAAACGGTATTCCACATGCAACTCGGATCATTGTTTTCAGGGATAATTTTAATCCAGTATACAACACTTAACAAAATTAAGACTTTATTAATGGGATATTTCGACAGATGTTAACAAATATATGCTTAAGATGGAAATACCTTAAGCATTCAGTAATAATTGGTAAACGAACCAAAAATTAACTTTTGTCTGATAATAATATCTTTATTTTTTAAATATAATTGTATTGTTTCACAATAAATTAGTATAAGACTTACGTGAACTAAACATTTATAGTATAAATAAAAATAATGACATTCCATTTTTACAGGACCTAAACAGAATAAATAAATTTTTCGTAGACTCTTCAAAAAGTGATTCTAAAGCTGATACTGATCTCATGTCTTACTATGGGCAAAACTTAGCTCATAATAATATCTTGAAACTTGTCACAACTAATGAGGCAGACATATTTTCTGTACTATTAACAATAAAATCCAAAGCTGTAGGTGTAGACAGTATTAGTATAGAAATGTTGCTGCATTGTTGTCCAATCATATTACCTTACGTGACACATTTTTAACTATTGCATAATTAAGAATGTTTACCCTGCTATGTGGAAACGTGCTCTTGTAATCCCATTGGCAAAAATGTCAAATCCCAGTAGTCCTAAAGATCTGAGACCAATTAGTATTTTATGCGCAATTTCTAAAGCTTTTGAAAAAATAATCAATAATAATAATAATAACTAATATCTTTTTTGAACACCAATAATATTTTACCTCCTCATCAGTCCGGTTACAGATATTTGCACAGTTGTACTACAGCTTTGTTAAAAGTTACTGATGATATTCATAATGCTTTGGATGAAAATAAAATGGTCGCGTTAATTTTGTTAGATTATTCGAAAGCTTTTGATCGAATAAATCACCAATTACTCTAATCAATTTTGCATTACATAGGTTGTGATAATAATAGTGTTAATTTATTTCGTAATTATTTGAGTAATCGTTAACAAGCTGTAATTTATAACTTGTCTTCTTCTGTGTTTTCACAAGTAAACACTGGAGTGCCGCAAGGATCCATTTTAGGTCCTATTTTATTTATAATCTATACATTAGATTTTTATAAAAAACTAAATTTCTGCTCGTCTCATTTTTATGCTGACGATACACAATTGTATCATACATTTTCTGAGGAAAACATCGATATTGCTTGCCAACAGATCAATCAAGATATTGAGTCTCTCATTAATATGTCAAATAAATTTTGTCTTTCAATTAATAGCACTAAATCAGAAGCCATACTTTTTGGAAAAAGCGCTCTTAGAAATAGATGAGCTAAATATCGTAAACTCTGTCAAAAACCTAGGCTTGATGGTTGACTCCGATCTACGTTTTACATCTCATGTCACAATGATGCTTCGAAGAGCTTTTGCTAATCTAAAACTAATATATGGTATTAACTAAAAAAACAAAAATCATGCTTTGTGAAGCACTCGTGTTATCCCACTTAAATTATGGGGATGTAGTATTTGGGCCTGGACTTTTGAAAAGGGATCAATTAAGATTACAGCGAGTACAAAATTGTTGTATTCGGCTTATTTATAGTTTGAGAAGGTGCACACCAACTTCAAAATATTTAAAGGAATTGAAGTGGTTAAATTTAGCAGAACGACGAGTTTTACATGAATGCTTACTTTATCACAAAATTATAGTTACTGGAAATACCAGCTTATTTATATAGTAAAATTCGATTCAGAACGGACGTCCATAATTTAAATTTAAGGAATAGAGGTTGTCTAACTATGCCAAAACATAAATCAGTTTTGTTTGAAGGCTGCTTTTCTTATAACATTGTTAAGTTGTACAACTGGTTACCCGATGACTTGAAATTATTCACAGATCGTATATTATTCAAGTATAAATTAAAAAATGTAATGCTAGATAGAAAATTACTAATAAATTCTGTAGGTCGATAGTTATAGTTTTTAGATAAAATTAAATTTTATATTCGTTTTTATTGTATTATAGTATTATTGTAATGTTATTATTGATATACTTACTGGTTCTTATTCATCTGGCTGATTTTTATTTTTTTATTTTTAAAGTTAAGATGTTAAGTTGTTTACGGTTTTGGGTTTTCAATATTTTTTTCTCTCATATTCGTAAAGCCATATTGTGCGCTAGATTGAATAATTATTAAGTGAACATGCAGGGCACATCTATACATCGAAAGATGTATAGGTATGTCTATCATAATACTGGTTGAGTGGAAGAGCAAAACTCTGATTTTTATCAGAGATTTTGAACTCTGCCATTTGGCAAACTATTTGTATTTATATATATTTTTTTTCTTTCTTTGTATTAGGTACTTAGTTTGGCCAATAAAAGCATTTATTATTATTATTATTATTATTATTATTATTATTATTATTATTATTATTATTATTATTATTATTATTATTATTATTATTATTATTATTATTATTATTATTATTATTATTATTATTTTTTTCAATATTCCTATACAAGTCCACTTTTTTTAACCAAGTTGAAAATAGTTACAAACTCATATTCAAATTACAATCGCTCCAGATGATGTCATGAGCAGTTTCAGAAGTTTAAAAATTCCAAAGTATCCAGAAATTTTTTAGTTTCTATGCTCACTATAATAATAAAATTAGCATTTATTTATTTTTTTATTAAAGTCTACCTCAATTCTCGTAAATTGTTTGACTTTTAACCGAATAAAAGCCCTAATGGTGTATGTCAAAGGATTATTCCAATTAACTTTATTGTAACTCGGAAATTAAAAACTATTCATCAAAAAAGTTCCTATCTCTACTATAAATATCCCCGAGACAACTTTTCTCTTAAAACGACAAAACGAATGCGTCAGCTTTGTCAGGCCAATATATGTCTACCTTTCTATAAAGATGTGTGTGGTTTTTCCACGTTATTTTACGAGGAAATGCGAACACCGCAAAAGATCGTATCATTTATCCAGCCGGAATGATGTATCGGTCTAAATATTCGCTTTGCGAAAAGATATATTGAATGAAAATTCTTCCTTTCAGTTCTTGATTGTACCATAAATATTTAGGAAATTACTATATTTTTATGGTTCTTACAAATAAATTATAAGTTATTTAATTTTATCTACATAAAATGCAAATTTGGTGTATGACCAAATTCGAAAAAATTTGTTAAATGGTAAAATTTGGTAAGTACAATTTTGTGTCTAAAAGCAAAATAAAAATAAAACGCAGTAAACAAATTTTTTTATTGTTATAATACAAGCATAAAGGTATATTTGAGAATGTACATATTACCCTTTAGTTTCGACTTTCCACTTTTTATTTTGCTAACAGTAAAATCATTCTCATAATATTTGAAAATATCTTCTAAAAAGTGTAGAACAGCATCATCTCTAGAAAGTGCTTTATCGGCCCTAGGAATGATCAGGGTGTTAGTAAATAAGTGCGACAAATTTCAGGGGGTGATTCACCATGAAAAAATAATGACAGTTTGCTATATAAACGTATGTCTGAAAAAGCTTCGTTTTCCGAATACGGGGGTGTTAAAGTTTTTCTTAAAAATTGACGATTTGTTTATTGCTCTGAAACCGGTCAAGATATGCAAATAAAATTTGGTCGATTTTAAGAGGTAGTTATTCCGCATTTTTTGACATGCAATTAGGAATTTTAAGTTCATCATTGGCGTGTATACGGGTAATGATCTCAATTCATTTAAGGAAAAAAATGGTACGCCACTGAGATATTTCAAACTAAAAATCATTTTTGAATTCCTCATTAAATTTATTACAAAAAATATCTCTGGCCTTTTTTTCGTGTGGGGCGCCGATTTCATGCAAAAATATCCTAACGCATATTTTCCATTTCTTTAATACATTATTATCTAATAGAGACGCTAGTACTAGTAGGCTATTGTCAACATTCTGTTAAATACGAATAGTTTAACGAAATGTCAAATTAGCGTTTCTTCATTATTAAGCTTTTAGTTTGGTATAACATTGATGTTAATAAGTAATTAACTTTTCTTTTATCGAAAACAATGGAAAATTATACAAACGTGGAATTGTCAGACATGCATTTTGTCTATGGTCGAAGTAATGGAAATGGTCGGCAAGCTCGACGATTGTATGCTGAGTTGTATCCAGGACGTAGGGTACCCCATCACACAATATTTGCTCGCCTTCACCAACGTTTGCGCGAAAATGGTACATTTAAGAAACAAACGGCTGACTGCGGGCGCCCTCGAGAAGTACGAACTGTGCAACTAGAAGAAGTAGTTCTCGAGTTAATTGCGGAGTCACCGGAAACAAGTACTCGAAAAATTGCTAACATATTAAATGTAAGCAACTTTACTGTATTTAGAATTATTAAAGAACAGCAGCTGTATCCGTTTCATATTCAACGTGTGCAAGCTCTACTACCTAGAGACTTTCTACCGCGCCGATTTTTTTACCAATGGTTTCTTCATCAAATCGCTTAAATTCCTAATTTTTTAAATAGAGTTTTGTTTACTGACGAAGCTAATTTTGGTCGAGAGTCTATACGAAATTACCATAACAATCACTTATGGGCTGAAAAATCCACATGGAATCTTTGAAGCTCATTTTCAGCATCAGTTTTTGCTAAATGTATGGATTAGGGTAATTGATGATCATTTAATCGATCCATATTTCCTCCCACAACGACTAACAGGCGACTCTTACCTTAATTTCCTACAGAAAGAGTTACCTGTTCTTCTTGAAGAAATTCCTCTACAGCTGAGACAACACTTATGGTTCATGCATGATGGTGCACCAGCTCATTTTAGCATTGATGTACGAAATCACTTAGTTACAGTATATGCAAATCGTTGGATAGATAGGGGAAGTACGGAACATTGGACTGCTCGATCGCCGGATTTAAATCCTCTGGATTTTTGCATTTGGGTTTTTCTTAAGTCACTAGTTTATTCCACTCCCGTCGAAAATGTCGGAGACCTGAGGATCCGAATTACAGCCCGCTGTGAGATAATAAGAAATACACCAGGACAATTTGCGCGAATACGACAATCAATGCGGCGAAGAGTTGAATCTTGTCTCACGTCTGAGGGAGGTCATTTTCAGCATTTATTGTAGCTTTGCGCCTATTTAAAATTTTATTAGTGTTCTAGTTTAATGTTATTGTATTAGATAGTTCTTGATAATGTATTAAAGAAATGGAAAATACGCGTTAAGATATTTTATTTTTTTGCATAAAAACGGCGCCCCACACGAAAAAAAGGCCAGAGATATTTTTTGTGACAAATTTAATGAGAAATTTAAAAATGATTTTTAATTTGAAATATCTCAGTGGCATACCATTTTTTTCTTTAAATGAATTGAGATCATTACCCGTATGCACGCCAATGATGAACATAAAATTCTTAATTGCATGTCAAAAAATGCGCAATAACTACCTCTTAAAGCCCACCAAATTTCATTTGCATATCTCGACGGGATTCAGAGCAATAAGTAAATCATTAGTTTTTAAGAAAAACTTTAACACCCCGTATTCGGAAAACGAAGCATTTTCAGACATACGTTTATATAGCAAATTGTCATTATTTTTTCATGCAGAACCACCCCCTGAAGTTTGTCGCACTTATTTACTAACACCCTGTATATGCTGCCACTATTCTAAGCGTTTAGGATCCTCTAAAAAACATTGACAATGACAAAATTGGGGGTCAACAAAAAAATAACAATAACAACTCTTTATCTAACATTGAAACTCTATAAAAAACACATTTTCTTTTCTAGTAAGATAAATTTAATGTATAATTATTGTTGTTTGTAAGTCAGGATCTACGATTGTGAAATTTTATTTTATAGAAACTTGTAATAAAATAAACTACACTCCGTGATACATGTTGTGACTAGTTTACAACACAGATCTAGAGTGTTAGGAGATAATCATCTGCAATATATTTCAAATACGTTTATTATAGGGCGCCGCCATGTTGGCCAAACTTGGGATTAAGGAGTTTGCGCAGTAGAACAAATACAATTTCATGTGTCAGTTCCATCAGCTGTCATGATTATTTATCTTTTTTCTGGTTTATTTATCAGTTTTTATTAATAAATTGTATTTCTGAGTGTATTATTTTTATCATTTTAATATAACTAAAACATGTTTAGAGGTAACCTGACTTGTTACAGGTAATATTAATTGACTTTAATAGGGTCTTACTCATGTCTCATGTCCTACTATTGGATTTACGATATACCAGTTTACTTCTCTGTATTAATCTATTGTAATATTTTCAATAATTTATGTTTGGTTTGCCTTCTCTCAATAATTGCTTATTGAGAATATTATATTTATTGTCATATATTTGTATATTTATAATTTACCTTGCATTCGCTAGTCTCGAAAAGAAACGGTAGTCTGTCTGGTTAAGGGCTATTGAAAGAAGTACCAGCGCAAATATTAGCCCTACAAATAGACTGCTCAAACACGTTTACGAATCAAATATAATTAGGACAGGCAATAAAAAAGTTATCATCAAAGTACTTCCAATACCTACTGTTTTTGTCAACAAAGTAAAAAATTGAGGTAATTTAATAATAGTATATTATGCAACGATCATGTAATGATGGTTATTAATACACGAGCATTAACCGGGATACGAAACGAGCCAAAGGCGAGTTTCGTATGGTTTATGCGAGTGTTTTAATAACTATTACATGAGAGTTGCATACGCTATTTTTTCTACACCCGATAAATAATCAAGACCTATAAATATTCTTATTTATATTGGCATTGAACACAATAACAGTAATTACTCGTATTTCTATAAAAAATTCTACAAAATTGTAATTAATGGTATTACCTTGGGTATTGGTATTACCACAGATTTTTGGGTCAAAATATTTTGTACTGCATTTTCTCCTTTCTCCGATATGTGTGGAGGAGTCTTCTATATCGCTGATATCAGACATTTTAATATTATAATTATCGAAGTTTAGCTATCTACGAAAATTTAATACGTTTTGACAACTAAAACAATTACATAGGAATTTAGGACAAACGTCAAACATCATGCTTGATTGAAAAATGGTAGGTTTCTATTGATTAAAAATCTGTATCATAATGAAAAATTTGTATCATAATGGATATCATTATGAAACGGATTTTGGGCATATAAGTGCATTATTATAATACGGGTGTAGAAAAAGTATTTTTTGTTATACGTAAGTATGTACTGTTAGAAACGAAGGGGGTATAAATATTAATTAAAATTAAAAATCCAAATATGAGTAAACACCACTATAATCGTATGAATATTCAATACAAAAACACAAGTAATGACATAACGAGAAGCCAGTAATTCTACGCAGAGAGATCGACCAGGTTGATTGTACTTTTCAGAATTATATGTGAAACACCAACATAATGCCCACGAAAAGCCCGGGTATTCACGCATCGTCATCAATACGTGCTTATCTCCCTGACCAGAGGTGACTATAGGTAATATTGCTAACAATACACACATATATTTTATATTTGGATGTGTCAGATAGATTTAAGTAAATTAAATATTATTGGAAGGTGGATACTCCTTAAGCCTTGTTCTCCAATATGTTAACATTGTTTTGTATAGTCTTGAAAATTTTAAATTTGTAACTATTTAAACTGACTAATATTTGTTTTTCAAATATTTTTAACTTTTATATAACTTGTAACATTGTTTATTTTACAATTTATTTCATCCCCCACATTTGATGAAACTTGTTTGTAGTATTCCCTAGTGGATGGAGAGTATGGTGAGTTTTCTTTTTTACTATTTTATATATCGTTGGCTCAAAGTTAACACACCTTACACCACATATTCTCCTTTCCACTAGGCGAGCCTGAAGATGAAGTGATGATACTTCGAAACCGGTCGCACTCAATGTTTTACTGAATAATTAAACATTAACTTTCCTTGTGAGATATAAAGGACTTTTTCTCCCCCTTCGCCTTAAAATGTTAACATTTACTTTTAATCAAAATAATCTGATATAAATATAAAATTGGAGCCTTTTAGGGATATATCTTTAGATAATGTAACCAAAATTGCTGGTTGTAGCAGAGATATAGATGACATTGGTTTCCACCTTCCCAATAAAAAGATTGATAGAAACTCAAAGATATTTTTTCATAAATTAATTATGAAGTATAAATATAGTTTATGCTGTAAAGGTTGTTGTAAAACATTTTTTATTTTAGTTCTAAAAATTTGTTTTATATAAAGCCTATAATAACTTAAACAGTCAGGAAGTTTTATTTTTCTATAAACTTATTTGACATATTCGTATTTCTTTTTTAGATTACCTGAGAAAGCTATGTCTGCCAGAAGTTTAAGTTTCTTTAAGAATTAGGCCACATTAGTTTTATTTATGTGATTTATGTTATTCGCAAATGTAATCTACATAAGTTTTGTTGTAACATACACAAATGTATATATTTGTAAAATTTATTAGGACTACCTTTTTCCCAAAATACAGGGTGTCTGTAAAAGGTCTTTTCAAAAACATACCACATATTCCTTAAACCAAAATAAGTCGATTTAAATAAAATTACCTTAGTACAAAGTTACAATTTTTAAATCGTTTTTCCCATATAAATTTAAAACGGCATATGCGATTTTGCTGAAATTTGGTATATTGGTAGAGTTTTATGTGGCAAAAAAATGGTATTAAAATTTTGTCCGATAATAATACATAGGCGTAGAACTTGATTTTTTAAATAATTGCTCCTTTAAAAATTCTACGCCAATGGAAGAAAAGGAGTTTAAGTATGAAATTTAGATTGCGCAACTCATATACTTTAAAAAAGGTACTCTTGATAAGACTCGATTACTCTCATGGTTTTGACGAAATTTGCATTTTAGTAATTTTAGAACATAGACAATAATTATTAAAATACAAACTTTGTCAAAACCATGAGAGTAAATCGAGTGTTATCAAGAGTACTTTTTTGTAGTAAATGAGTACCCAATCCAAATTTCATACTCAAACCCCTTTTTTGCCATTGGCGTAGAATTTTTAAAGATGCAATTATTTAAACAATCAAGTTCTACGCCTATGTATTATTATCGGACAAAATTTTATACGATGCAAAACATAAAAATGTCTTCTTCAACACCTCTAATCCAGACTTTTAACAAAAATACTCGATTCTTGCCATGTACGATTTTTTGAGGAATATTAATTATTTGCCTGCAATACGTATACAAAAACATTTATTGTTGGTTTCCATAGTTTCATCTAAATAAAAATATTGTCAAGTTTTAACACCTAATCTCTTGTTAACGATTGAAAGTGTTCTATCTGACACAATAATTAAAAAAACAAATGCGTGGTTTATTAATATGGCTGTACAATATACCAATGCAGAATATACCGATATGTTACTGACATTAGGATTTTGTGAAGGAAATGCTCGAGAGAGTGTCAGGGTGTACTCTGAAAGGTTTCCAAATCGTCGTGTACCTAGCCACCCAACTTTTGCTGCTGTTGAGAGACGTCTTCGGGAGACCGGTTCCTTTGCTCCCAACACTGTTGATAATGGAATAGAATGTTTTGTAAGGATTCCTGAAGTTGAAGAAGACATTTTAGAACGTGTTAAAGAAGATCCAGAATTAAGCACCAGACGAATTGGAAGGGAACTAGGAGTAAGTAAAGATGTCGTTCATAAAGTGCTTAGAGAACAATTGCTATATCCATACCATAAGAAGCCAGTACACGAATTATTAGTCCATGATCCTGAAATTCGTCTGGGTTTTTGTCGATTTGTTAATATGCAAAGAGAAAGAGATCCAAACTTTGTCAAGAAGGTTCTCTTTACCGATGAAGCGGGTTTTACAAGAAGAGGTATAACTAATACCCATAATGAACATGTTTATGCCGGTGAAAATCCGCATTCAATAAAGGTAAACCATTTTCAGCACGAATTCAAAATTAATGTGTGGGCTGAATTAAATGGTAATTTCATTGTTGGTCCTGTCGTACTTCCACGAAGATTAACTGGAGAAAATTATTTGGATTTACTACAAAATACGTTGCCAGAATTGTTAGAAGATTTACCTCTCCAACTTCGGAGAGATATGTGGTTTATGCAAGATGGAGCTCCACCACATTTTTCTTTAAACGTTAGTAACCACTTGAATGAACAATATCCACACAAATGGATAGGCAGAGGTAATGACGCACCTGTAAACTGGCCACCACGTTCGCTAGACCTAACACCGATGGATTACTTTTTATGGGGACATCTGAAATCCACAGTTTACAGGGAACCTGTAAAAAATGAGGAACAACCATAGATATAGAAACCAGAAGATGTAACCACCGTGATCGACAACAATCAGTCACATTCTAAGCTAATGTGGTGGATAAGAATACAGTTGATTTACCACATTGCCAAGTCTATCTAAATTACTTTCTAATAGTTTTCAGCAAATAAGAAACCTCTAATATTCCTGTTAAATAAAGTTAATATTAACTGAAATATTAAGTACGTGTAAGATCGGGTTGAAGCAACTTTTGAAATACTACAAACTAAATATAATCTTTGTTAATCAATTATATAAAAAATGAGTACAGTGATAATAAAAAAATCGGCCTAAGCGTGGCAACCGCGCTTAGCTGCATCCCATTCATAAATTGTTCCATGACTTATGACGCTTTACTATCGTTTTTGTACAAGGTTAAGTAGTATCAGTTATCAAATCGTCTTTATTAGGCATTCCAACGACCTGTCAAACAATAGGTGCCAGTGGGAAATTCTTGTATATTTAAGGGGGTAGCGACATAGTCTTGCAACTTGGACACTATTTTTATTCGAAGTAGTACTCGCCAAGCCTGCCAATTTATGAAAAAATGTATAGGTGGGTTTTTTAAATATTATTTTTATTGTGTTTGACATAAAATATTTAAATGTAATCCATTATTCATGATTTTACGTAAAGTAGATAGAATACACCATATGTCGCCACCCTTAGATATACCAAACCTGCCCACTGGTAATTCATTTGTTTGGAATGCCTAATTGTTTCTTATACTTTTTGGACAATATTAAACATTTTATTCTGCAAATATGGTTAGAAAGTGTGAAGTATGCAAAGAATTGTATTATCTAAATCCAAATTTATTGTTCTGCAAGTAAGTTTAAATTGAAGTAAATTATAGGTTATATTTTTTAATCATTGGCGTATCTGTAGTGTATAAAATATTTGTACATTTATAAACAAGCATATATTTATTTTTTCTTTTTAAATTACATTTAAAATTGATACTAATAAATGTTTCAGGTTTCCTGCAAATTTTAAGAGAAAAAAGCTTGGTTTGGTATTTTGGGAATCAATTTGGAACGGTGCTCTAGCCATTTTAAGGATAGCAATTTTTTATTTACATCGAATGGCCTGAAATATTTGAAAAATGATGCTAGTTCAAAACAAGTTAATCTTCCTAACACCTCAAGGTAATCATAATGTAAATATATCTTCTTTTGCACCCTCAAAGTATGTGATTGCATATCATTAAATATTTATTCCTTTTGTAGCTCTCCATCAGTTTCTAAAAAGTTGGTTTAGACGATTTATTCCATCTCGCAAGGTATAACATTAAATATATAATTTAAATTACTAAAAAATATCTTATAGCTGACTATAAAATTAGTAGAATAGCTCTGCAGGTATACCTATATATTTTTTTAATAATTGTCTGTTATGTGTAGTTAAAATTTTAATCGGATTATATCCTATCCAGGACATGCAGCACTACTACTAGTACAAGTAGTTTAATGAATCAGATAGTGAACCGCCAACTGCAAGTATCCTACAGGTTATCCCAATTTTCAAAAGGTATGAAATTTTTTAATCAAGTAGATAATAGAAATATTGAAACTATGTTATGAAGTTATGGTAAAATAACTACATTTTTAATTGCAGAACAATAACTTATCAAATAGAACATGGTGTTCAAAAATCTGATTCATCCACAACTTTAACGACCTCTGAAACTGAAAAACATGTAATGGCTCTTATAGGATACGAACCACATACTTCACAATATACAGCCACAACAATAAAAAATAAAAACGACCGAATAAACCAAGGACATTTTTATTTATACAAAAAATTATTATATTATGTATCGCAGCAATGGATTTACATTTTCAAGGCAGCGAATATTCTGTTTCATTGATGTATAAATCAGACAATCAAAAGAATGTAAACAACAGTTTCTTTTCCATGTGTATTGCACAGAGTATAATCTAATCAATAACATATCCAATAAAATTTAATAAAAATTTAATTCAAAAAAGATTGGACTTACACAATTGAAAAAGAGTATAGGTAGCTTAAATAGGTCATTTAGAAAGCAAGTATGTACTTGGTTCACAAGAGGTAGGAAAATAATTTTATAAATATATAAAAGTATAAGGAGACGCTATACTAACTTCCAAATCATGTAAATGTGTAAAACACTTGAACAAATCTTTCCTATTATAACTAAAATAAAGTTGGTTTAAATTGTTTTATATATGAACAAAATCAATATCAATTTTTCATATGTACTATCCAGTTATACTTCATATTTGTAGAGTTGTTCAATCGCAATTGTTGTTCAAAACAAAGCAATGCATAGCTATGATGTTGCATTGTTATTATTTGTTGTATTCAGTTAAGGGACATTTTAAAAATAATTAATTGCATACTTTACTCTCCAGTCTCTAAACGACTTATAGCATCAGAAGTATTGATAAGAACTAAAAGATCTCTTTTCAGGAAATATAGATGAATTTTTTCCAATATATATGTAAGTATCTTAGACCTCAAACATCATACTTCTTGAAACCTTTCCTAGAAAATTGCACAGTTTTCTGTAAATTAATAGTGTATTAGAAATATTATATTTTTAAAACATATTTTTAAAATGTTACATTGGTCATCATACTATTTATAAATTATTTAATTATCGTTATTCTTAGCTTTTGAATAATACATCATTGTGTAAATAAATATATAAATAAAAATGTTAACAGAATTCTTTTATTACTGTACAATTTTCCTGTTAATGATACGCCCATGGCAATAATATCAGTAATGTAAACAACGACGCCATTTTCAACCTTATCTGACGTTTAATGTTGGTGTGTAAACAAACAATATTTATGAATGGGTTGTGGTAGATGTGGTAACAACTCTGGCAACGTATTCAAGATGCAATAAACAATCTTAGAGGTGATGAAGAAGTTATGGAAAAGATTTATTTTAATTTTCTTCGACGTATAAATCTTTGTATGCGTGAAAATGGTGAACATTTTGAAAAATTTTTTTAAAATCTCTATTTTGATTATGTTGTAAATAAATATTTTTGTGAAACCTATACACTCTAAATTATTAAAACAGAAATTTAGCGAAAATCATGAGAGTAATCGAGTCTTATCAAGAGTACCTTTTTTAAATTAAATGAGTTGCGCAATCTAAATTTCATACTCAAACCCGAGAATACCGATCAAGGAGAAGCGACAGTAGCTGTCGGTGCTTTTGATATCGGATGGACCTTTTTTACAGCATGACTTTGATTGATACACAACTTAGCACGCTGAGAAAACATGCTTATTTTCTACACTGAGCGAAATAGTTTGGCAAATTATTTGAAATCATTGCTATAGTCCATGCGCAAATGTTGTTATGTGATTTAATTACATTGAAGTAGTTAGGGTTAATCGCAATTAATAATCATAATATTTACTGTTCGTAGTCCTTTGGAAAAGTAAATAAACTTAACCCTTGGCCTGTTTTGGACGAACAAGAACGGTATGCACAAAAATATCCAGATCCAGACATTCTATTACAACATAAAAAAACACCAAAAAATATCACTCAACAGCTCACAGACTAAACACAACTTGAACTGACTTTGACAGATTATATGATTTTGAGTGATACACAACTTAGTTTCGCACATGCGCGTATCAAAACGGTACACTGAAAACACCAAGCTGTCGCTTCTCCATGATCGGTATTCTCGGCTCAAACTTCTTTTCTTCCATTGGCGTAGAATTTTTAAAGGTGCAATTATTTAAAAAATCAAGTTCTACGCCTATGTATTATTATCGGACAAAATTTTAATACTATTTTTTTTGCAACCAATATACCAAATTTCAGCAAAATCGCATATGCCGTTTTAAATTTATATGGGAAAAACGAATTAAAAATCAAGGCCCTCTGGAGCCCAAACGAAGCAACTTTGTACAAAGGTAATTTTACTTAAATCGACTTATTTTTGTCTAAGGAATATGTGGTATCTTTTTGTAAAGACCTTTTACAGACACCCTGTATATTATTGTTTTTATTCCTTTCTATTAATTTATATCGAAAGCTATATGTATGTATATGTTAAATAACTGATTATTTTAGCAACTTTTATGTGATGTAGTGAAATAAATATATTTTTTTAACATTCACTAAATATAAACACGTTTGCAGATGTTTTTTATTCTTCTTCTCACTATAAATTGGTTAATATATTAAGTTAAAGATCGGACACATATAGTATAAACAAAATATTTATTTTGTCTAATATTCTAAGTTCAGACCTGTTTACTCCTTTCTGCGCATGCTCGCTAATCCCAAAAATAAAAAGATGGCGGCTCACTATAATAATTTTTTCTGGTTTATTGCATAGCCTATCTCCTAATACTCTAGATCTGTGGTTTACAATAAATATTATATTTAGACATAATTACATTATTTTACTTACATTAGAAGCTTTAAAAAGACATTGAATTGATTTCAACTTGTGTTTTCTTTAGTTTTACATCGGATTTGTATCGTGTTTTAGAATCTGGAATGAAGTAAATCTTGCTTTAATGTTTTTTGTCACGCCTGTTACTTGTACTCAGGTACTTTTTTTCAGATTAATTTGATTATTTTCACCAACTTATTAAAAAATAACTTTATTTTACGTTGACTTATATGGAAAATGAACGGCAGTGACGTTCGACCTGCCAACTACAGTTAATTTAGTGAACTTCATAAAAATAAGGACAGAAATTTTGAATTTAATCATTGCCGATTCTCCTCCTTCTATTTAGTCTTCGTTAAGCCAAAGACATTGCCATTTACTATGTCAGTGTCAGTTACATGGATTTGTCAGTAACGTTTAAAATTTGGGTTTGAATTTTGGTTTTACCTAGATCAACTTCTTGAAGCTCGTCACGAACTCCAACAAGAAATAATTACAGTAGATATGCCTCCCGGAGATTCCGGTCACCCACACCCACCAATATTCTGACAGCTGAAAAACTGCCCAGCATAGAATGTGTACAGGCGATGCAAAGCCAATATGGCAAGCACCTAGAAGACTCATATTTGCTTAAACATAAAGAAGTAACAAATATAATACAGGACATGATATATGCAAATATTATTGAAGAAGCTTATAATAATAAATTTGAGTGAAATAGTTGACAGATTAAGAAATTCCAATCTACATCTTAATCGCAATAAATGTTTACTATTTTAATCAGAAGCTTATTATTTGGGACACATCGTTCTGGCGTAAGGATTCAAAACTGACCTGGAGAAAATTCCCACTATTAGATAGTGGCCTCAACCAAGAGATAAAAGAAGAATGTGCTTATAGTACCAGAAATTCGTCAAAGTCTTCGGGAGAATTACTAAACCTCTTCATCGACTAACTTACAACAGTGGTCTGTTTGACTGGACGCCGGATTGCCAAAATGCCTTTACCGAGTTGAAAAAGCGATTGACCACGACACCCATTCTAGCCGTCCCTCGAGACAAAGGACAATTTACTTTGGACTGCGACGCATCTCAACACGGCGTGGGTACCATGCTATTGTAAGAACAGGAATGGGAAGAGAAAGTAATTGTGTATTTTAGTAAGACCTGAGAGGAATTATTGCGTTACCAGGAAAGAACTTTTATCTATTGTCAAAGCACTTGAATATTTTCACACTTACCGTTTTAACAGAAGTTTTATCATTAGAAGTGACTATAGCGCCTTCCAGTGATAAATTTTAAAAAACCTGAAGGACAAGTTTCTATATGGATAAAAAGACTGCAGCAATATAACTTTGAAGAGGCCGTCTCCATAGCAATGCAAACATTCTTTTCAGGTGACCCTGTTTAGAACGACAATGCCGGTATTGTAAAAAACTCGAAGAACGAGAGGAGCCGGTTGAAGAAGTTAATCTTTAGGCGACAACTTTTAAGCCAGAGGATGACAAAGACGGAATCACCCGTGAAAGCCTAAGAAAGACTCAAAAGAAAGACAATGACTTGAAGGTTGTCCGAGAATGGAGTCAGACCTACATGCCAAATATAGTGAAACTGTTAAAGGGTATTGAATTCAATGGGATTCCCTGTATATTTACGATGGCCTCTATTGCACCGAAAGTGGAAGAACCCCGATGGAGTACATGTGGTCCGCCAAGTGATACTGCCGAAATGACATGTAAGAAGTGTGTTGGAGGAGCTTTATAACAGCCGTTCAGGAGGACACTTTGGTACTAAAAGGACACTGGCACGATTTCGGAAAAGATTTTATTGGGTCAATTGCCGACGGGATCTAGAAGATTGTTGCAAGGAATGTGACCTATGTAATGGCAGAAAGAAGGCCAAAACAAGAAGCCAAGGAAAAATAGCCCAGTACCTTTTCGGATAGCCTTTCAAACGAATCGCTATAGTTATCCTCGGACCACTTTACTTACCAGAAAGGGCAAACAAGTACTTGATGGTTGTTATGAACTATTTTTAGTAGCCTAAAATTGTGCCTATTCTTAAATAGGAAGCGACGACAGTAGCGGAAGCATTTATGACGAACGTTATTGGGAGACATGGAGTTGTTCTGGAATTAAATTATGACGAAAGACGAAATTTATGGCAAGAATTGTTGAAACTGTTAGGCATTAGGAAAACACGCACTACGCCTCTCTACCTATAGTCTGACGGAATGGTCAGAGATAAGAGAGATAAAGATAGGAAACGCTCATAAGAAGACAATTCTTAACAACGACCAGCTTTAACGCAGTTAACATCTGACGCACTATGTGGCACTTTCATCGATATCAAACAACGCAGCGGGAAATTTAAAAACCTGATAAAAAAGGTTGTATAAATATCGACTGCATTCTCATGATCTTGTAAATAAATTTAAACAATGTAATAACGCTAAATTATTTATTAAAAAGAATACTACACTTACAGTCTCTATTATCGATTAATTATTTTAAATCTATTCATCTATTTTTGACTAAATATTTTGTAATTTTTGATCGTATTTGTAACATTACATTTTTTTTCTTATTTTCCGAACAAATGGCCAAAGAATCTTATTTAAAAATTTTGAGTGCAAACTCAATAATGGGAATTCAGATATTTTTCTTCCTATATCAAATATTCTTCCTAAGGTTTTGAAGCAATTTTCTTGTTCTAAAACAATAAATAATAAATAAATACCTACTTTGTGACAAAAGTTAGTTAATATTTGTGTTACTTACATGACTAGATATTACTTTGGTTAATTAAAAAACGCCACATTGGGGTTGTTAAATTTATTCATATGGCATGTGCTACTAATGCAATACGTAATATTGTAATATTTCAAAATATAATAATTGTCTTCAAATTTCACACAAAAAAACAGCCACAACTATTTCGCTTAGTTCATCTAGAGGATAAAACAATCATGAACTCAAAATTTAAAATTTAAATTCAGGATTCTACTTTAAAAATACAACTAATTGACATTTATATTTACTATGAAGACTAGAGATTAGTAGATGAATCGGCATACTCAAAATACGGTCCCAAAAAACGCATGCTAATTAGATAGCATTAATCAGAAAGGCACCAACCACGATGAAAGACAATAGGTGTTTCAACTTCCCTAAAATCCCATATAAAAACAAAAGACGATATGGCACCAAACACAACGTAGTTCCAAAAAATTCACCAGAGGTCGTTAAAAGGTGAGGTACCCGTTTGACCATTATAAAAGCTAGATAAAGTATATTTTAACATCAACATGTATCCAACTTCAAGATTTGGCCATCAGATGATTGATCAATCATTTGACAGGTTATTATACTAATGTTCATGCAGCATGACATATACAGTGTGTCTGAAAAAGTTGGCAACAAATCGGAAACTTTTTTATTATTAAGTTTAGGAAAAAACGTTATTCTTCATAAAAAGTTCTGCAGGGCCTAAAACCCAATATACGATAATCAGATATCGAAATTTTCCAATCGTATACGAGGTTTGTCAAAAAGTATGAATTTTGCTCAAGAGTAAAGTACCTTTATTTAAACGTAGTTTTCAATTCTAATCAACTTTTCTTAATAACAATTTTAGATATTGTCGAAAATGTGTTTATTAATTATCTAAAATGTGGCAGTCATAATAATTTAATACCTACTCTTCTGTAAACATAACATCAAAATGGCACTTAACACTTATTTTTTCAAAATCCATTTCAATAATATTTACAATTTTGTAGAAAAGAATACACAATATTTTCCTTATTTAATTATTGATGTCTTGTACACTAAAAATGATGAAAAATAGTAATGTTCTCACTTTGTTTTGATGAAATATATGGGAGGTTATTTATAAGTATGTGGTATAGCATTTTTCTTCTCATTTTTACTTTCCATATCGTTTGTTATATAGAGTATGATTAGTAGACATTAATAAATTATCATTATTTAAAAAAAAATTAGATACAGACGTATTTTTTACTCGATTAAAATAAAATTAACTCGAATTTTTCTGACAGTTCGCAGTCATTATTTGTTTTCATTTGAGGTACTTCAGCTTCTACCGACATCTAGTGGATTTTTTACATACTATGCTGTTTTTGGTGCCATATTTTAAAAAGAGTTGAAACACCTGTAAAATGTCAATCACCGGGGCACCAACCCACAAAATGACCAAATCTGAGATAATTGCACTTTTAAATAGGAATTGTTATTTATTTTTAGCAAAAAACAACCAAGCCTCAAATCGTGATTTTTGTACTCTAAAAATTTCTTTGATACAAAAGTCCACTCTTTTATTTCAGAGAAAAGAACCAAACTGTTGCCTTTTTTGTATTTTTATAATATAAGCATTTGTATATTCAACAAAAAGATATCAATCGCTATGGTTCCTTCATACGATTTCTTTAAATGGTTAAAAAAAACCATTTAAACAATTTTCATAAAAAATTAAAATTGGCTAAAGGAAAGCAGAACAGTGAATTAGCTTTAAAAAATTTCCTTCCACCAATGTGGGAAAAGGGAAAAGATATTGCAAGCACCTAAGTTAAAAGACTTAAAATCTTTACTACATTTAATAACAAATAATGCTAGGGATTTTTATAAAAGTTTATCAGGTAGTTCTGCAGTGGAAGGTGACATTGATGGGTTTTGTATTCCCCCTGACTTTGAACCTGATAGTTCCGATTAATATAATAATAAGTGGGACTTACTTCAATTTCTGTTGTTTTATTTTTTTTTAACCAATATATTATGATGCATATTGTTTCTTATGAACTGGTTGTTTTTGTTAATCTCCATAATACCTATTATTTTAATTCAGAAAAAGGAACCAATTGCATAATGGTTCTCTCACATTTTTTTACACTGTTTCTCAAAATATCGGAAAGGAACCAACCTATAAAAAATAGTTAAAGAAACGTGAAAACAAAAAAAAAACTAATTATTTTTATTTTACAAATATTAAAAAAAAATACCTAAATTTTTGATAATATTTATTTTGATTTAGCAACCAATTTAACTTAAATCTAATTTTTATTAGATTTAACATCGTGTTGATTGGTTCTATTCTAATTGATTGCATTTCAGAGAAAGGAACCATGCATAATATTCTTTCATGATTTTTTTAATTTATTTTTTTTTTTTAATATCAGAAAGGAACCAACTCACAAAAAATTACCAAAAAAGTATAATAACAAAAAAACTACACTGATATTTATTTCAAAAATCGTAGGAATAAATAACTTAAATTGATAAATAAAAATAAATAGTTTTTAAAATTACTGTGATTTAAAGATGCAGTTCAACTTTAACCTCATTTTCCTCAGTTCTAACATTGTGTTAATTGGTGGCTTTCGGATTAATGCTATCCAATTGAGCTTCTGTAATTAACCGCATGGGCGCTGGTACTGCATACGTTGTTCAAAGTACTTAGCTTCTTATGAGAATTATACATAATTTTGTCAAAATAATAAAAATAAATTTGTTTATAGCTAAATAAAACACAGAACATACTGTTGTATTTTTTCTAAATAAGTTTTGCATGTTTTAATTGATAAATTATTTAATTTTATCTATATAAAATACAAATTAGGTATGTATGACCAAATTCGAAAAGGTTTCTTAATTGCTAAAATTTGGTAAGTACAATTTGGTGGCAAATTTTTTTTTAATTGAACCAATAAGAGTAAAATAAAACACAGTTAACAGATTTTTTATTGTTGTAATAGAGGTATAAAGGGAAATTTGGGAATGTACGTCATATTCGTTCATTGTTTTTTGAGTTTTAAAAAATGAATCATGAATAAAATGCCGGTGATAATCCCTAAAAAAGAACATGAAAACATGCAAGAGATGACATGCCGGTGACAATCTCCAGCGACTCGCCACCTTTTCGGGCTTTCGCCAGCGGATCGCCAGCGAACCGCTTGCGATACGCCGAAATAAATCTCTGGCGAATCGCTGGCGATCGACTATGCATACGGGTGTTAGTGTTTTTAAGAAATAAATTTTTCCTTTAATGACAGCAATTATAAAACAATTTAAATATTTAAATAGAAACTTTTATAAATGATAAAACATTGTCAGATTATCTTCCCAGTTTTAAGTTTTAATTGCAGTTTCGTTGAAATATATTTAAACAAGAATAATTACCTTCGTCATAATCAGACTTCTCTACTGTTCTACCCTTGAGGTAGAAATAATTATAAGAACTTTATATTTTACTATATTTTCTCTATTTTTACTTAATCAAGATACTGGTAAAGCATTACAAGGAAATGAAAGGTAAGCTCATTTTTTTTGTTACCAAAATTTTTTGCAAATTTATGAAGAAATATTTTTAATTTTGAGTTGTTTTTTCTTTTCGTTACTGTTATATTATATTTTGTTTTAACTAATTTCAAACTACTATGCAGTGTAAATAATTTAGTTAAAAACTGTAAATATTACAAAAACGGTAGCGGGTTGTTGATAGACTGTGAAAGGTATTTACTATGAAGACTAGAGAGAAGGAGGCGAATCAGCAATGGTCAAATTTCAAATTTCCGTCCTTCTTTTTATAAAGTTCGCGAAATTGTCTGTAGTTGGCACCTCGAATAACAGCGGTGTCAATTTTCTATGTAAGTCAATGTAAAATGAAGTGATTTTTTAAAAAAATTGGTGAAAAGAATCAAAGTACTCGAGTACAAGTAACATGAGTGACAAAAATCATAAAAACATCAAAGCAAGACTTACGTCGTTCTATTGTAAAACAGGATACAAATCAAATGTAAAACTAAAGAAAACACAAACAGAAATCAATGCAATGTCTTTTTAAAAACTTCTAATGTAAGTAAAATATTGTATTTATGTCTAAATATAATATTTATTGTAAACTAGTCACAATATGTATCTTACGAAGTGCAGTTTATTTTATTACAAGTTTCTATAACATATTCTATAATATATTAGCTGCTACTGTTATTTTTTGGTTGAACCCAATTGTGTCATTGTAAATCTTTTTTATAGAATACTAAACAGTGGCAGCATATATATTGTTTCTAAAGCCGATAAAACACTTTCTAGAGATGATGCTGTTCTAAATTTTTAAGAAGATATCAAATATGATGTATTTTTACTGATGGTACTGTTAGCAAATTAAAAAGGGGAAAGCTGAAATTAAAGGATGAGGTCATACCATGTACATTCCCAAATCTCCCTTTATAATTGTATTGCAACAATAAAAAATCCGTTAACTGTGTTTTATTTTGCTCTTAAAACTATATATAGGTTTAATTAAAAAAAAAATTGCCACAAAATTATACTTATCAAATTTCAGCATTTAACAAACCTTTTCGAATGTGGTCATACCTACCTAATTTGACTTTTATATAGATAAAATTAAATAATTTATCAATTAAAACATGCAAGACTTATTTAGAAATAAATACAACAGTATGTTCTGTGCTTTATTTAGCTATAAACAAGTTTGTTTTTATTATTTTGACAAAATTATGTATAATTCCCATAAGAAGCCATGTATTTTGAACTCTATAAGCAGTACCAGCGCCCATGCGGTTAATTATAAAAGCACAATTGGCGTGCGTTTTTTGGGACCGTATTTCGAGTATGCCGTTTCGTCTCATTATCTCTAGTCTTCATAGTATTTAAAATACCGATCAAAGTTAAGCCGCGTGCGACCGTTCATACTTTGAATAGGAGCCCACCTAGAAGGTGAATGAGTGAAATGAATGAGAAGGAGTAGGACAATAAATAGCCCATGGGCTGCAGTACCGCCATGCGAAACCTATACTAAAACAAAATATTGGAGATACTGTTTATCAGCGTAAAATACCGGTGCATAATGATAAGCCATATGATTGCAGAAGTTATCGGTATCACGTGCCATACTAGTCATCCAAATATAGGTGTTTTCGGAATCCTACTATAGATAAATCCAGATTACGATGAATAACGATGGATAACGTGGATCCCTGAAATTAGTGCCAGTAGTTTACGAACGAGTTGGATTATTGTACCTATTTATCTACGTAATTGTCAATATTATAAACCCTTATAAATAATTAAATGTTTATTTTACGTATGAAGTTTATTAATATTAAAATAATGTTACAAAAATAATAATTATTAAAACAAATGGCATAACACAGTCTTAACAAAAGAAATCGACTGCATTCCTCAACGGTGTTCGATAATCTGCCTATCCAAATAGTTGACCCATTGATTGAACCTTAGAATATGATTGAACGACCCTTTTCTGTCGACCGCCTGGTTTATGATATTTTGGTTTCCCAGAAATCGGCTCTGGTTAAGGGACCATCCAAAAATAAATTACAGTCGGCCTACCTGACTTTTTCACGACCCCGTGAAACATGGTTAAAATATAACAAAGAAATATATTAATTAAGTTGAAATTAATAAATTGTTAGCTGCTAAAAGGTTTCGCCTTAATGCGGCTATCGTGGGTTCTACCTTCTATCTCAGGGAAGAAAAGGCTTGGTAAATAAACATTAAATATTAAAATAATATTTCTTGATTGATTAGGTTTATTCTTTTAGCAATCAATCGTTCAATGGATATGTACAGAGTAAATCAAAGGGATAATTATAATCATCTATCTCCTGTTATAGCAACAATATTATACAAATTATAAGATATAAAAAGGGAGATAGATAAAACTACCGCTAGTGTCGACACTTTTGGCTCACAGCTAAATTTGATTGAATCAAGGGGCTTCATGCACTTATTGGTAAGTTTATATATATTTAACTTAGTTAAAAGACTATAATATTTATCTATAATTTGTTTTATTGTAGGTAGTGACGTTGTTTGGCCGTAGACTAAATGGATCAATCCTACCTTATTAGTCCTGGGTACCTGGCAAGCTATAGCTTCTACGTACGGCCTCCTAGTGCTCCACATGCAAGTTATGGGGCCAATGATGAGTAAGCTAGCAGGTGTGTCAGACATGCAGTTGCAGATAAGCTGATATCATGCAGTGTGGATTCGTGTACCACTCTGGATGGTGTTGGTGATGTGTGCGTTTGATGTGTGTGTGGTAAAAGCAGTGGTGCTAAGAAGCAGATCTCAAAGCGAAAGTGAAGTGTAAGCAAAGAGCGAGTGAAGTGAAAGCAAGTGTGTAAGTATCTTACTTACTGGCCTAAAATAATTACAATAAAAGTAAGCCTCAAGTTAAGCTTGATACATGAGCGCATGCAATAAAAGTTCGATAATAAAGGTTATACCCTACCTGAAGGTGTGGGGCGGCCACGTGGATATTGTGATTTTTAAGTGTTGTTTTTATTGAAAATAGATCCACAAAATAGCTGTTATTTTATATCTTTCAATAAAATATCTTTTCCAATAAAACACTATGAATGTTTTTTTTTTTGACTAACAAAATCCTCAAACTGAGTTAGGACGCCGTCCTAGTTAAGAGTCACAAAACAAAATGGAAGGTCTTTCTCAAATATCCAGAAAAATGCCTTGTCAGGATCAAAGTTCAAAATTAATTAAAATGTTGTTCTTTTATTGCAAACACTCTAATAAAATATATGTTTCCTACTTTATTGACTTAGCTAATAAAGGATAGATTCATGGTCAAGGTCATATTACCATTAGTACCACAAAACATAATATTGTTCTTTTGTTTTATATATTGTAATAAATCATATTTTCCTCTATTATGATATTAATTAATAAAGGACAGACACATGGTCAAGGCCATGGTACTATTTATTAGCAGATTCTAATTATTTTGGTAAACCTGAGGTGTCATTTTAAATTATTATATTATTAACCTAATTCTTAAATGTCAAATATAAATAATAAACAATTCCCAATTAAGGGGTTAATTTTTATAGAAACATAGAGATTATTAATATGAATTATGAATAGGGTGAATAATTATTTATAAAAAAACTGCACTTTAAGAATTCTTAGAAAAATTAACAGAAAGCTGGATATAATTAAAAAGGTAAGCAAAATTCATAGCAAATTAAGAATAATATCGAATTTTAACATAACATAACATAACAATATTTTATTTACACAGTTAAAAATGTATATACATGTCAGGATTGGAAATAGTATATCAACACAACCGGAGATCTTCCTGTCGTGCGGTCAATCGTCCGCCCGGACTTGTCCAACCTATATCTACCCCCTATCCTGTAAAAAAAATGGTCAAATATTGTGGCCCTCACTCCTTACTGCACAGTATTATTGAGGGATTATGGTTGTTTTGGGATCGGTAATGGGAATTTGTATAAGGATATGTCGCGTTTGTGTTTTGGTTTTTGTCCCCTGAAAAAGCTAGAAAAAACAGGGTTGTCCTTGTGTGTATAGTTTGTTTGTTTAGTCTGTTGTTCGGTATTACAGCTCACAGGCAGACTGCTCGATGCACCGTCCATCGAGGCGACAATCGTGGGTTTCTCGTTTGTTGCCTCGATGGCCGGTTCACCGTTCAGTCCGCCGTCCGACTAGTTTACGTTAGTATTTAGTCGGTGTGGGCTGTTGTTTAGTTTGTCTGGGATCGTTAAGGAGGAATGTTAAAGTATTTTTGTTATTATTATTATTGTCTGTGTCTATATATGTCCAGTTTCGCGTGTAAACAGCCGTGTTTTCTACGCACGCCGTCCCCGCGATAGATGCTAAAGATATCATCCTTCACATAATCGGGGAGACACCGTGTGTAGAAATTCTCGGCTGTTTCGAGTATGTAGTCCTTAATTCGTGGAGTCTGAGTTTGTATGTGCATGTCTTCGATTCTTGCATAACGGTCGTAGCCCAGAGCTAGCCGAAGACATCTGTTCTGCGTAATTTGCAGTTTGCTGTAATGACAGTTGGCCATCGAACAGTACACTGGACATCCATATGTCATGATCGGTCTTAGCATGGTTTTAAATAATAATAGTTTATTTTGCAGGGTGACTCTGCTCCTTCTGTTTAGGAGGGGATATAGAGTTTTGATGGCTGCTTGTGTTTTAGTCACCCTGTCTTTAGTATGCCGATTGAAAGTCAGTCCCTTATCCAGCTGAAAACCAAGATATTTCATGTGATCTTTGGTTTCTACCTGTTGCCCCTGAATACTGAGTGGGGTTATAATGTTTCCTATTGTTCTACGTTTAGTAATTATTAGACTCTCGGTTTTGTGAGGATTTATCTTTATCTTGTTTTTAGTCAGATAGGGGACTAACTTCCTGTTTATATGGATGTCCAATGTCCTGAGGGCGAGTTCTGCAGAGAGATCGGAATTATAAATACAGATATCGTCGGCGTACAGTGCCGTTTGTACCCCATTATCACCCATTGGCATGTCATGGGTCATAATGGTGTACAAATGCGGCGAAAGTACTGAGCCCTGGGGTACTCCCGCCTGCGCGATGTATGGTCCTGTCGTAGTATTGTTAATCTTTACGTTGTATTGTCTGTTTGTTATGTATGAATGAATTGTCTTTACAATATGTACGGGAAAATCATTCACAAGCATTTTGTGGATTAACCCGCAGGTCCAGACCGAATCGAAGGCCTTTTCGCAGTCAAGGGCGACAAGTACCGTTTGTTTGCTGACATTAGTGGCTTCTTTAGCGTAGTGCGCGATTCTTAATATTTGTGCAACGGTACTGTGCCCCCTTCGGAACCCGTACTGTTCCTGCGGGATAAGTCTGAGTCGTTGTTCAATATTGTTAAGTCTGTTTAATATAATAGTGTCTATGATTTTAGTTATTGTATTTAGCAGCGAGATGGGTCGATAGCTTTCTATGTTTTTTGGGTTTTTGCCGGCTTTTAAAATAGGTATAATATTTGCAATCTTCAGGCAACTAGGATAGTGTTGTAGCCTGAAGATTGCATTTATTATGTAATTGAGTTGTACAACCCCCTTTTTGGGAAGATTTTTTAATAAGTTATTAGTAATGCCATCCGGCCCCGGAGCTTTTCTATTTTTGAGTTTCCTGATTGCATCCCCTACCTCTTTAGGAGAGGTCAGAGTAGAGTGGGGGACGTGAACTGGGTCAGATGCGCCGAAGTCTTTAATTATTTCCTCAATTTGGGTTTGATGTTCGTTATTTGCGAATTGATTAGTGAAGTTATGCTGGAAGTGTTCGCCGAAGGCTAGTCCCTTATCATTATCGGTAGTGTATGTGTTTTGTCCTTGTTTCATTGTGGGAAGTTGTGAGCTGGGTTTTTTATACCTTCTTACTACCCCCCACAATGAATTGTCTCCGGGGTTCACTTCGGACAGGGTTTTTTGCCATATTTTATTTCTATGTTGGTTTATTTCATAATTAGTGTGCCTGGCGATGTCCATTAGCATAACCCTGTCCTCGGCTCTCCTGTGTAGCTGCCACCTTTTCCGTATTTTGTTTTTGTTATTAATCAGTTCTGTTATGTCAGGTGGCAGGATGTCTTTGTGTAGTGGGGTTGTTTTGATTTTTGTGGAGTCGTTTCTAGCTTTTTGTATGGTTGAGATTAGGTCTTTTGTGATGTTTTCTAGCACTTCGGGGCTTTGTATGTTATTATTGAGCGTTGATGTGTCGTTTATTATTTGTCTGTATTTGTTCCAGTCTGTGGTTTTAAAGTCGTAGTACTGTTTTTGTTGTCTGTTGATTTTTTGAGTCGTCCTTAGCTCCAAGCACACTGGATCGTGGTCCGAGTTAATAGTACTTATTGTTCGAATGTTTTGAATATCAGGTATGTTTTTCGTGACCGCGATGTCCAGTGTGCTGGGGGTGGATCCGTTAAATGGGGTAAAAGTCGGTTCGTCCGTATAGTGGATGATAAGTTCGTTGTCGTCGGCGTATTCTTTCAGCATGTTACCTGATGGGTTCGGGTTTATACAGTTCGCGTCCCATTCAGGGTGTTTGCAGTTCAGGTCTCCTGCAAGAAAAACTCTGTTGCCTTTTGACATTAAGGCATGCATGTCTGCCGCAAGAATCCTTCTGGCTGGGGGGTTGTACGCTCCTATAAAAATATAATTGTTGCATTTTATTATTATGTGTTCAATATGCTGTGATATGTTTGCATTGGGTAGTTGTTCGAAAGTTAAATTAGTTCTTACAAGGAAAGCTACCCCTCCCTCGAATTTTAAGTATTTCTATTGAATTGATCACTAAAATATATGAGTGTGTCAAAAAGCCGTAACAAAATATAAGCACGAATATTTCTATTCGTCTTCGGCTTCACTAGTCTCGCTTTGCGAAACTATCGTAACGAAGTTTCATTTTGTCTGAAGGACAAATGCTGTCCTACAACGTTCGGACCCTGGCAGTTCGTCAACCACGTTCCGATCATTATCAAGTACTTTAGTAACTGAGAACTATAACAAGGTTCAAGCTTTCTGCTCCGCCCATCATTGGGGCCTTTATTGCCTTGTATTAACACATATTGGCCAACCTTAAATTCCCGTAACGGGGCATGCCTCTTATCGTAATCCTGCTTCTGTAGAAGCTACTATTCTCGTTATTTGAGAAACATCATCTCTCAACGTCGCTAGGTCTTGGCGTTGCTCGCATGTGACCTCTGACGTGAGAAATGCGTCATTTACGCCACGGGGGCGATAACCAAAGAAAAATTCATAAGGATAGGTTGTACAATAGGCAGTTAAAATGTAACCTATGAACCTCGTTGTATGATGATCGGTTACTGTTAAATATAGTTTTAAAAAAGACATTTGTACGGTTAACATAACCATTTAAAAAAAATAATCTAATGGTTAAACTAAATTAACATCATTCTTTGTACAACCTGTCCTAGGCGATTTGCTGGTGGTGGAATTAACTATCGAATCAATTCCAAACGTAAATTTGCTCACCGCTTCATCCCAACGGGATGCGTCTTCTACTTGGCCGTTGGCCCGATGGGTCAAAGTAGTACATTCTACATGTTTAATACCTAAAGTTAAATACACATCTAAAGTTAAACATACCTGTTTCTACAGTTAAACAGTATTCCTCAAAATTCTTTTTCATCAAATTAGTGTTACTGTCGCAAATAAAACTGCGATGAACCCCGAACATTTTTATTACGTCATCTAAAAATTGCATTACAGGCACCAGCCTAGTTTCTGTATTTTTGTACCGCTTTTTAAAAAAAAAATAAAAATTTCGTAAATTAAAGCCGTTAAGTGCTATGATAAGATAGGAGTTTTTCCTAGCACTCTTATAAAAATTTCTTAAAGCAGTTAATTGAAATGAAGAGATACGAATTTTCCTAGCACTCTTATAAAAATTTATTAAAGCAATTGATTTGATGAGATACAAATTTTCCTAACACTCTTATACAAATTTTATAAAGTCGTCAACTGCTAAATGATATATTATGATGATGCTGCAATATACTAACATTAGAATTATTCGTCGTGCTCCTTTCGGAATAAATCATCTTTTTCTTTTTGCTGTTTTTGGAAAGTCGTTTATCCTTTAAATAATATTCTTTATGAATTTGTCGTTCTCCGTTTGTCATTATCTTTAGGATCTCGTGACAAAACATTGATAATATTGTTACAAGTGTTGTTTTGTATAGTATTTTTAATACAAATCCCGATGCACGTCAGAGATCATTTATGACGTCACGGCCTTGCAGTGTTGCCTAATCGTCAGAATAGTTGAAGAATTTAGAATTTTTTAAAATTGTAAGGTTATGTATTTGTTATGTTACTATATAGTAGGAACAATTAGTTTTAAATGTATATAACTAACGGAAAATATTGAATTCCTTTATGAATAATAAACATCTGAACAAAAAAGCTTTAAACATATTATGCAAGTCATGGAAAATAAAACTGTAAGGTAGTATATTGCAGATGAATCAAAATTGGTTTAGAATTAGCACAGAAAATATCTAAAACTAATTTCATTTCACCAAGAAAGTTATTTAACAGAACTTCATTTAAGTTATAAACCACAACACCCCATAAAATTAAAGGTCATTGAAAAAATGAAAACTACAAAGGCATGTGGAGGATTCATAATATCAGTAGATACCTATACTTAAAGAATTAAAGTTTGAAAATGCTAAAATATTTGAATACAAGAAGGAAATTGTTAAAATATTTGAGTAGGTGCTTTAGTAAATCTCACTTTCAGTAACGGTTCTGTAGCTCAAGTATTCAAGATAGCCAGAAATGCTTCAAAAATAAACAGATATTGCTACTTCTTTTCAACTCTTAAGTTATCGAAACATGTATGAACAATAGATTCATCACTCAAACATCAAGATTCTCCATTCTATCAGCTTCAAAAGACATTTGAAAAATGTTATTCTCAGTCAAATATTTTTTTGATATCTTGGAATAAATTAAATAAAAATACAGATATATAAGA
This sequence comes from Psylliodes chrysocephalus, assembly GCA_927349885.1. NCBI lineage: Eukaryota > Metazoa > Arthropoda > Insecta > Coleoptera > Chrysomelidae > Psylliodes > Psylliodes chrysocephalus. The sequence goes on from OV651825.1 coordinate 29,476,647, forward strand.
AATATATCAAACTGTTTATTGTTTTAAAAATTAGACAATGTTTTTTTTTTTAATTACACTATTTTCTCATAAAAAAACAATTATTCATCTACTAATCTTCATTATTCCTATAAAATTCTTTTATTTCTCCTAATCCAGATCGCAAGTATTTGAATCGCAGTCATCGATATCGCTATTAGGGTTAATTATAATAAAAATAATTTCCAATCTATTAAAAAATCCCTCTCTGCCAATATGTTTATTATTATATTGCTTAGAAAGATCACAAATAAGTTCAATGGAGTTAAAAATAAAATGGCTGGGAAGATACGTAATACTTTGTCTATATTGTTCTGCTTAGGTAATTATCTACCATATATTTCTTTGGCGGTTTGCACCTGAAAAAAGAATGTTTTATTTAGTTACCATTTCGTATAACGTGTGTCAATATCACTATATTCTAAACTGTAATATCGAAACAACACATTATATCAATGATTTAATGTTAGGTACACCGTTATATCAAATCTTGTAACTTCATTTTTAATTTTTTGATATTGTTTTAAAGTTTATTTCTGAAAAAAAGGCATTTTTGGGTGTCACTGTACATCTTGAAAATGTGTAAAACATGTAGATGTTTATTGACCACTGTAATCAAATTTTTCCAATTAAATTGTCTTTATATGATTGCTAGAATAGCGTATCTACCATTAAATCTTCAATATGATGTGTCATTTCAATATTAATATTTTTTTTTACTTGATTTACACAATTACTGATACCTTAATTTGCTTCAAATTTGGTTTCATCTCTTGCCATCGATTTTTGTAGGTCTAACACCCTTTGTCATTATTTTCCCAGGAGCTGTTTAATGTTTCATTTTGAACGATACATGTTTCATCAATGACAACGAACTGCTTCTGTTGTAATTCTATAATTTCTTAAAAACTGACCTATTTACAGTTCACGTCTTGGTTATCTTTTTTCCTTCATTCTTTTAATACAGTTGACAATGATGCAATATAGCCATTAAACATTTGTCTCTCAATCAACTTTTCTCTTAAAGGTTCCAAAGTTATATGTTGACCTGCAAATAAGTATGTATTTATATTACTGTATACAAATTAAAACTTTTATAGGTAATATAAATAAATTATGATTGAATAAATAGATTTGTCTTTATACTTACTTGTTTCATACATATTATAAATACCACTTCGGATTCCACTTGTATTCAGTGTTATTGTATTAGTAGGTAATCCTTTGTTTATGAATGCTTTTTAATTAGCGATTTTAATCATTCATTATTCTTGACTGCTTGCCAAATACTACTGACAGTAGAAATATTTTTATTTAGAGATGCTGCAACACACTAAAAAAGACAAGAAAATAATTTCATATTTCTATTAAATTTTATAACTTGTAACTTACCTCTCTTACAGCAGTTAAAGGTAAACGTGGTCCATCATTATCACGCTCTCATTCAAAATAATGGATTAAAGAAGCTATCAACTCCTTACAAGGACTATTTAGTTTTTTAGGCATTTTGAATATAAAAATTAAACGACAAATAATCAGCTTATACACTCTATGGTTGTTTTGAAAAACAGTTTTTTATAATTATAACTGGCAAAGCTTAAAAATACAGGCAAAAGGATTTTAAATTACAGAAAACAAAATGCACAATCAATAATTAACTCAACATAAACATAACCTAACTAAATCAGTGAAATTTTTTAAAAAGGGGTTGCAACACCGCAACAAGGTGTACCAATTGCTGTAATGACATTTCTTCTCTATAAATACGAGCTTCATGGGCGTACAGAATGTCAAAATTATTTAATGTAAAGTATTATTTTTTGAGTACTAAACATTTAATAATGTTTTTATAAATTTTATATTATCAAGAATTAGACATGTATAAACTAAATAATTTAAATAATTCTTAAAATTATCAAAATAATCACCATACCAGTTTTCGACTTTTTAGTAATATGACTACGTTCATGAATGCTCGTGACTATACGTGACTTTTTCGGATTATTAGCTTAGTTAGGGACATTTTAATTAGTTGGTAGTACTATGACGAATGACCGACGTCATTGCTGACGTGCATCGGGATTTGTATTAAAAATACTATAGTTGTGCTGAAAGTATTCAGTCCTCTTCCTCAATATTTACTATCATTACGTTAAGTGATTCGGCTAACACCGGCCGATATAAGAGAAGCACCTTTTGGCAACGTCAACTATATTAAATCTGTAGGCTGGCTCACGAGCTAGGAGATGCCTATCATCTAAGGAGGATGCACAATAGGCCTAAGGAGGCCTAAGTGCCGTGGGGTAACCCACCCTCCACACGTTAAAGATACGTTAAGTGATTAATACATGGGTATAGTGATACTTCGGCTCAGAGCGCCTACGTGGCTGATCTTAGTGCCACCACGATATTTAATGCCAAAATCGAATTGTTGAATTAATAAACACTATCTTGCGATGCGAAGAATTAAGTCTTGTTTCACATGGGTGTCACGAAGTTAGTTACAATCGGTAACGATTTTAACTTTATGCCACTTAATGAACTTTTTAAATACGCGTACAGCCGCCAAAGTTTCAAGCTCATGAATAATATTTTTACTCTTCTTTGGTTGTGGCTCTACTAAATATTATAGTAGCCTAAAGTGCTGTTATCTTGACGTTATAGAAGTATTCCTACTGGTCCGACTTTACTGGTGTCACAGTGTTCTTCATTTTCACTTATCTGTTATAAATAGTATATATGGGTCGTTCTACTAGCTTCTTTATTTTAAAAATCGCCCAATTTCGTTAATATCCTTAGGTGCTGCAAAATATGCTACAGTGTCTTGGTGTATCGACTTCCATTCCGATTTGGGCGTCCTTTGCGGGTGTTTCCTTATCCTGCCTCTTTCTAAGGGTCTTTCATCCTCCTCTCCGTCATGGGTCTTTATCCTCCATCCACCGGTCTTCATTATTCATTCTCCGTTGTGGGTCTAAATATTTTGTTCATAATCCTTTATATAACAGCAGGAGCATTTACCAAAACAAAAGTCATACAGTATGAACCGTACATTACAGGTTCGCTATCAGTTAGTGTGATCAACATTTTCGTAAGAGTCGTTTTAGCAACCTGTCCTACATTATAGTAGCGAAACAATACATATACTAGTTAGGTAATTTAAGTAATTTAGAACGTTCAATGCTATTTAATTCTGAATTAGTTTGTTTCTCAAGATCGAATAACGTAAAATTTGGTCATACAGCAATATCTGTTGCTTATCAAGTTTTAGATGGTAGCAATCATCGAAATTCTGATACAAGTATAACATCTAGCAAATATTCTGTCTTTTTCGTAACAAACAGGTTTATCGGACATATTGGCAACAAGAATACAGTAACAGTTATTTATGTTAATAACACACGGTAAAATAATATGAAAATTATTATCTTAATTTCTATATCTTAAATAAAAAAAAAACATCTTAGATCTACAAAAATATCTTAGATCAACAAAAACATCTTAGATCTACAAAAATATCTGAGATCATCAAAAATATCTGAGATCAACAAAAACTTCTTAGATCTACAAAAATATCTTAAATCATCAAAAACACCCCTAACGTTTTCATTTTTAATTAGAGAAATGTCACCTACAAAATTCTGCGGAATAAAAGTAGTTTCTTCTACACATAAATTAATTTTATTAGACAAAGACTGGTTAATATGTGTAACGTTGACGTTATTTTAATTAAAATATGTCATTCTTGGTTGCATCTAACGAAAACTGTAACCATATCATTATTTAAAAAAAAATGGCTAACCTACAATAACAGAGACATATCCGGTACGTCAACGGTAGAAGTATCTAAATCAACATTCAAAATTGTCGTAACTTTTGAAGGTACTATAACAATATCTCCCGCATAACCACACAAACGTACTAATGTGGGCTCACCCTGTAGATGCAACTAATTACTGCATCCGATTCACGAATTATAACTGCAGCACAACCCGAGTCTACAAAGCCTCGTATAGGTTCATCGTTAATAACACAATCAATGAAATAGCAAGTACTAGACGCCTGATTATTAGATAAAATTAAAATTGGTTTTGACTCACCCTGCGTTTACGGTGCAACGCTCTGCCTGTGTCCTAACAGATGGCTTTTTGTGCAATTGACACGTGATTGATACTTTCCTCACGTATCATTGACAGATATTCTTCAAAGAATGCCTCTGGTTTTTCGTAACGTCAGCGCGAACAGCATTTTAGATGGTGACTTGGGATTTCGTCTTAACAATCTCTCTCGAACTGTTTAATTCTAGCTTTGTATGTAAATTTGTTGACTGGAACAGGTATCTAAACCGCGAGATGTGCTTGGTATTATATTTTCTCGCGACATACATAACTATCGCTTTTTTATACGGTCCTTTTGTTAAAGGGTGACCTATTATCACTAATGTCTCGTCTCGTCGGAGTCTAATTACATTCAGATCGAGTACGCCTAAGATCGGTTTATAAATATGGGCCTAAGAGCATTGTCCATCGTTCTTAACACGATTATAACCCGAAAATCTTACTAACTTAACACGAATCACTAAATAACTTATCTGTTGATAATATCCTTTTTAGTCACGTAACAACTCAAGTTTATGCGCACCATGTATATAAAGCCACTCATTCACATCACGTACGTTTTTGTGGTAAGCCGTAAGTTCACCCCACACCTGAACTGTAAACTACACAAATAATTAAATGATTATTTTACGTATGAAGTTTATTAATATTAAAATAATGTTACAAAAATAATAATTATTAAAACAAATCGAATAACACAGTCTTAACAAAAGAAACCGACTGCATTCCTCAACGGTGTTCGATAATCTGCCTATCCAAATAGTTGACCCACTGATTGAACCTTAGAATATGATTGAACGACCCTTTTCTGTCGACCGCCTGGTTTATGATGTTTTGGTTTCCGAGGAATCGGCTCGGGTTAAGGGACCATCCAAAAATAGATTACACTTATTTGTTAAAGAACCATTTTAATTAAACATATCGACCCCCAGTTGAAAACCTCACTAAATCAAAATTACAGTTCATCAAATTTCTAGAGGTGTTCGACGCCCAGACAGAGAACGCGCTACGTGTGACTAAGATAGCTATTGTACTGTCTGCTAAACAAGTTATTTTAAATAGTTTTTAATATTTTTAGGTAATTAAATTTTAAAAGTGTGGAATAGTTTAGGGATTAAATTGGTCTGATTGGACTTTCTTAGAACGTTTTTAAAAGCAGCTAAAGATAGTATGTAGAATTGAAAATAATTATTATGCCATTAAAGGTGTTTTGGAATTCCTTCAACCTTTTGAAATTGAGTCAGAAAATATAAATTTTATAGGATAGCGGAAAATACCTATAATTTTTTTTTAGGCCTTTGTAAATCGTGGAAATAGTTTATATTTTATTTCTACCTTATTAAGGAAAATGGTACCTATTATTAATAACGGTTGTTTCTGAAACATTACTAAAATTTTCGAAATTTTGTTTTTCTACAAAATAATAAACTATACTATTTAGAAAAAAATTTATTTCTCTTATAATTTTATAAAAAATAACAGGGGAATATTTACATTTCTTGATCTATTAAACAAAACGATAAATTATCTCGACGAATGACACCATGTTCTAGTACGGAAGCTAGCTTTACATTTTTGTTGGTGGTTTCATGGGTTTCATATCAATTTTTTGTAATTGTAGTTTACACGTACATATACCTCTTAACACTTGTTTGCTTTATTAAAAAAGTGTGTTGTTGTGATTTACGTCGAAATAAGTCAAAAACAACTTGAAACCCCATATAAAATCAAAAAGGAGAAACGGAAAAAAATTGAGCCTGTAAATTAACACAACTCAGAAACAAAAATAGCTATCTAATAATAAAAAAATAAAATTTGATTCTTGTGCAGCTTCATCTATATCATTAACTGTTTTTGGTTTTTTAATGGTTTTTCTTGGTGATGAAAATTCCGATATCTCACGGTTATTGAATAATTTGTATTAAAAAATAAGGGCTATTTTTTAATAATTATTATATTAATTTTAAGGATGTTAGATAGACGAAACGTGGGGTTAAAAAGCATTTATTTTTTAAAAAATTAACATTTTTATAAACTATTATTATTAAACAAAATTTCAACAATATTAAATATAAGATAACAACTTTGCTAATTAATTAAACAACGAACTCGATGTTTTCGCTGAGTTGCAATTTTCAGGTTCGCCGACCAGAAACGTTCTAATTTTAACTGTTTAATTTATGGTGAAATAAATTAAACTTTGATGTACAGGATGTTATTTTATTATGTTCTGATTGAACAGTTATCGATTCTTTTTTTCTCTCCAGAAATGCAGACGACAGTGTTTTTAGATACTCCTGTGGCTGCAGCAACACGATCATTTACATTTTTAAATGGTATTGAAGGTGAATTAAAGTTTCCTTCTCTTCTCATAAACTCTATAACATTGGCTATTATTTCGCGAGATTGACTGTTAATCACGCGGCCTCTTAATTTGCTATTAAACTCCATACTTAGGTTCTATTAAACTGTAATGAGCAAAAAACACAAACAAAAATAAAAGAAATGTTTTAGCGAAATTTACATCTGACATTTACGTCTGAATGAAATAGTGAAATACTTGATGCGCAGAGTGTACTTTCATTGCGTAAATCCGTCGGGATGCCTGTCAGTAGTGCTTTCTCTGTCTAGCCGTCGAAAGCCTCTAGAAATTTGATGAACTGTATTCATTTTGAGTTAGTAGCGTTTTCAAATTCCTTACTCAAATACCTACATGGAAATATGACTCATGTAACTATACCTTTAACCGTTGCCGAAAGATTTCGCGAAACATGGGTATAGTTAAATGACTTACGCCGGAAGACGAGCGAATACAAGTTGCTACCTGATGAACGTAGGTGGAGGACGTTTGCAAAGTGACAGATTTTGAGTTGTGAGAGTTTATGTATAATTGTTAGGTAAGTTTTAATTTTTATTTTGAGTTGATTGAGTTTTGCTGAAATTTCGTTGATAACAATAATAGTTCATTTTGATTTGCGGGGGTTCTGATGATATTTCACTGCAATATTTTTCTTGATATTTCGAATAACTCGGCTTTACATGACAGTAAACAGAAATTTCGACTTACTGGAATTTTGTTGAATGAAATTTTAACTTAAGATATTTTGGTTTGTTAAAAGAAAATAGGTTGCTTATGACAGTTTTAATCAGATTTATAATTCATTATAACATTTTAAAAATCTTTATGTGGTATTCTTGAATTTTTTGAGTTGATTTGTTAATGAATTTCAACATTTTTATTTTAGGACAATGATGAGCGAGGAAATGAAAAACGCAGAAAAACCTAATCCTGGACAGTCTGCAATATTGGATGCTTCAATAACACTTAAATCTTTTAGTATCGAAATGCCCAATAGCTCCTAGACTTGAAAGCTTTACAAGAAGCTTGGGGTACGAATTTTAATTTGGATGAAGACAAGAACCAAGTAAAGTGGTATGACATAAAAGTCCTCAAAGTTGAAAAGGAAAGTCCCATGGTCTTTTTTTATAAAACATCTTCTGCAGAAGCCGAATTCAAGAAAATGTTGAATAAGAGAAAGACTAGACGTACTAAAGTAGAACTTACATCTAATATCACAATAAATCTGAGGAGGGCATACGCAGAAAAAATTACTTTGTCAACTGCAAAAAAAGACATTAAAGAACTTGTCGACAAAAATGTGATTCCGAACCCGTACTGCGACAGTTTTTACAAAAATGTTTGGTAAAACATTGATCTAGATTAAGTAATACAATTTTTAGAGTAGGTACGAAGTCTAGTACAAGAAGTAAGTGCCATTATTAAATTTATATTATCCGGAGACTACTTTTTTGCATTTATAAATATTAATAAGATTACTGAATATTATTATAATTATAATAATTGAACTGTAATTTGCAACTTGGGTCTGTTACTGCTAACAGTAAGTGATAATAGCACAAAAACGAAAATATAGACTGCTAGAATTTATAATTTTTAATATCTTGTATTGAATATTACCAAAGATAGGTTAGAGGCTGTAGTTATGTTAAGTTTAAAGAGAAGAGAATGCTCAAATTTTTATTTTACTTGTAGGAGATAAATGTATCTGATATGCTACCTTCTAAAGGTATAATAATTATTGCTGTGATTATGATAAAAGAAATAAGTCGTATGCGATCTCAATTTCATTACCATACCTAGTAAGTTATTAATAATTGTTTTAATAAGGACATACTAATTTTGTATGTAACTAACTTCATAAATTGATGTTTAATTTTCCTTTGTTTTTTATTCCAGTAAATAAATTATAAGTTTCTATTTGAATAAATTAATTGTTTTATTTTAACCATTTTAATTCTAGTATACCCATAGAAATAATATAGAAGACCAATATAAATATAAAATTTAAGCAGAAATTGAAACCTACTGTGCATAAAAACGCGTCTCTGCGCCTGACATCGCAAAATAGTGTGTCTAGAAGCTTGCGCAATATGCATGACTTGTTCCTGTAGTGTTGCCAAGTATATTAAATATACCTAACAGAAAAGAATTTTAAATTATATAATTTAAACAGTTTATATCTATGAAATATCGCCACAAAATAACTTATAAACATTTAAATAATCAACTAATAATATTTATGTGTAATTACATTCTCAAAAATATGTTCAACAAGCGATTCACCTACAAATTCAATATTGACCTGGCAATAGCACTAAAATCCGGTGTTTCAAAACTATATGACGCTGCCCTTACAGGACCGTTTGTAGTTTATTATTTAATTACACGATGAAAGTGGCATTTTATTTTTAGTTTTTTGTAGTGTTTAGTTAAATCCTAGGTACAATAAAAGACATTTTTACATTGACTAATGAAAATGTAATCAATGTATTAAGCAGCTGTTTTATTTATTACAAGATTTATATCTGAAAATCTAAACCTACCTAAGAATTATAATTATGTAAATAGAGAGCTGTATATTTATATACAGGCTGCCCAGAGACGGGGAGACATTATCGATATGTGACAAAACAGTGAATGATTTTTTGTTATAAATTGTTAAAAATAGTAAGCAGGTTATGATCTTCTCATCCAAAATATTCTAACAGTTCTGTTATTTTCGTTTTATTTTAAATGAGATGCCACTTCTATTATTTCTGATAGCGATGGAACATATACACAAAAAAAACATAAGTGAGATAACTACCAAACTAATGATTTACAAGTTTATTCTTATTATTTATAAAATAGGTTTGCAATGTGCTGATGTGGAATGTTATCATCGACTAAAAACTTTAAATATTTGTATTAAATTGATCGAAAACAATCCATAAATAGGTTTAGACTGTATAGAATGTTTCTAGTAAGCAGCGAATAAATTTTATTATGAAACCGAAAGACCCTTTTAAAAGGGTTCAAAATTAAAATAAAATATGTACCAAGTAAATGTAGTAGTATTTTTTAATTTATATTGAAAATGGTAAACATGAAAGGTTTTCTGTCTAATTGTAAGTAACGACTCCAACAGCCGTATGCATAGTCGATCGCCAGCGACTCGTATCGCCAGCGATTCGCTGGCGATCCGCCGGCGAAATCCCTAAAAGCTGGCGACTCGCCGGAGATTGTCACCGGAATGTCATTTCACGCAAGTTTTTATTTTATTGTATAGGGATTATCACCGGTATCTCTTGCATTTTATTCATGATTCATTTCTTAAAACTCAAAAAATAATGAACGAATATCAAATTTTTCCCTATAAAAGAACATGAAAACTTGCGTGAAATGATATTCCGGTAACAATCTCCGGCAAGTCACCAGCTTTTTGGGCTTTCGCCGGCGGATCGCCAGCGAATCGCTGGCGATACGCCGAAATGAATCTCTGACGAGTCGCTGGCGATCGACTATGCATACGGCTGATAGTCTCGGCTGACAAAATGTAAAAAAAATGTCGAACATAATATTCCTGGGTGAAAAGCAACTGTCCCCTATTTTGCACTCCCCAGATTAAATTTAGTTGTAGCAAATGATACTATCAAATAAGATGTCAAATCACAAGCAAAATCTCGTGACTACAGTACTAATGATTGCCTGTTTGGAAAAGTATCTTTGTTTGTAAATATTTATATGTATAGTTATATTTAATCCAGGTTAAATGTCAGTGCGCGAGTGTAATGTTAAGTATGAACAAAATCCGCACATTCTGTATATACGTTTAGTTACCGACCCTAGTAGATAGGCAATTTGTTATTGCTTTAAGTTTTACCTTTAAGTGATTTATGCGCATCTCGTGCGTCGCAACTCGGGCGGAATACTTAATTTTTCGCATTTCGGGCGTAAGGCTACAGGTAGATTAAATACCCTTCGCAACTCGGGCGTTCAAGGATCAGTACCAATAATATAGTAATATAATGAATGTCACCTCTTTAGTTTAACCTGAGAAGGTGCTTTCGGCTTAAACTTAAAATTATATACGGAGTGCCCTACAAAAGGAGCTTGCCAGTTTTTAAATATTATGTAACTTTCATAAAACAAGATTTTTTATTTATCTTTCTCTGCGAAAATAGTCTTTGTATTACATTTGAAATTGTCGTTTTTATTGAAAAAAGTATAATTTACTCGTATTTTTTATATAATCATTGATTGATTAATATAGTGTACCTACCTCGGCTAGCTATTTAATTTTTATTTTAATATATTTTTTATGTACAGTGTGTCTGTGTAAGTTGGCTACATATGGAAAATTGTTTTTTAATAGTTTTATCAAAAAAAATTATTCAGCATAAAAAGTTATGCATGGTCTAAAACCTAAAATACAACCATCACATATCACATTTTTTAGCCGTATACTAGGATAGTTGGCGGTATATGGAGAACTTTTTTTATTAATAATTTTATGAAAAAAATGTCCTCATAAAAAATAATGCGTGATCTGAAACCTTAAATACAACCATCAGATATCAAATTGTATAAGTCGTATACAAGGTTTGTCAAAAGTGAATGTACTTTACTCTTGGCCAAAAATACATTTTTTGACAAATATCGTATACGACTCATAAAAATTGATATCTGATGGGTGTATTTTAGGTTTTAGACCATTCATAATTTTTTGATAAAACTAATAATAAAAAAGTTTTTCCATAATTATGTAGCCAACTTACGTAGAATAGTAAGTTGGTTTATGTTGGTTATGTTGTAAATGGCCAAGACTTGAAAAATTTCTCATTTGTAAGAAGAGGAAGAAGATGGGTTATGTTGCAGTCATTTTATTTTAAGTAATATAATTTTATTTCAGCCTATATCCAGAGACAACCATATATTCTAAATAATTGGAAGTGTGCGTCTGTTGTTTAATACATTTCTGAAATATCAGTATATTATATTTTTGATACGTTTTTAAGTTATTATTTATGAAATATATAAAATATTATATTTACAGGATATTTTTACATTTTAGGAACGTTTCAGAAATGTTTCTGGGGCGTTTCGTAATATTTATATATTACAAATATTTCAGTGTTACATTCTTGAAATATTTACTGTGGTTTTGTGCTGTGTGGGTTTATAGAGGGTTATTTTTCTATTTTAAAAAATGTATCTGTAATTTACGCTTGGAAAAGGAGATTGTTCAAATAAAAATTGCTTGTGATATTATTCTCTAAAAATTTTATCATGTTCATGATTTTCTTAAAATGGTCCGTATTCGAGAAATTTGATAAAAAGTGCAAAATTCGAATTTAAAAAAAAATTCTTTAAATAAAAGTTGCTTACAATGTAATTCTCTATAATTTTTGTTTCATACATTTTTTTAACATGGACCGATTTCGGGAAATTTGAGGTAAAGTGCAAAATTCGAATTTTTCTCATTATTTTCACTTATAATACCACTAGTGACCAAATTATTTCCGGAAATATTTTAGAAATCGCGAATATTTTGAAAATGATCCCGATATTATGCTCCATAATATCAACTAACTTTTCAGTGCTCACTATCTGTTAAAAACAAAGCTTGTTCTGAGATGTCATTCACTTCTCTTAAATTTTAGATAATTAATTACTACCTGAATCAGACTGTAATCAGAATCAGAGAACATAAACTATGGTCAAATTTCATATTCCGTCGACGCCCGAGTTGCGAACTCACAGGTACACAATTTTGGAGGGCGCCCGAGTTGCGACGAATTCAGGTAGTTTTATATTACGCCCGAGTTGCTAACGCACGAGTTGAGAAAGTACCCTTTAAGTAGGGAGAGAGAAAATCAATATTAGGATAAATGTTCCAGTCCATTTCTGGTTACGTATCTAAAAAGTATTTTAGTTTTTGGTTAAATAATTAATTGTAACAGTGATTTTCTTGAGATAGTACCTAATTTAGATTGTGGATTAACATTTTTGTATATAACTTCGGTGTTTAATAATAAACGAAGTCAAAATCGGAACACGTTGTTTTATTCTGGAAAGTATTTTTAAATTGAATCACGTACGCCGTTCGACTGAAAATGTTTTAAGTAGTTCAAAACAACATAGTTGTAGCAAATGATACTAAATCAAATAAGATGTCAAATCACAAGCAAAATCTCGTGACTACAGTACTAATGATTGCCGAAAATTAACTAATTCATATTTTATGCCATATCTTTCTTTAATAAGCACTTTCAGAATCATAGTTACCTTAACTTAGATTTTTTTCATCGTTTTCCATAAAGAATCATCTCTAAAAATATATGACTGAAACATCGTGCCAACTATTTGTTAGATCAATAAAAAACTTGCACCGGTCCTGTTCGAGCCAGCACCGTTATACGCATGAGCTCCGACACACTATTTTCTCCTTATGGTTTCATTTTTGATATATGGAATCGGCTTTCTATACTATTTCTATGAGTATACCTACATAGATCTAAAAACTATCCTAAACTTATCAAGCAAGACGTTGTACATCATCCCTAACTGAAAATACCCAAAAAATGTTATCTTGTTTTTGCAGTGAAAAGTAATGTAACTCGTTTATATTTCAGATAAAGTAAAATAACTCTAGTACAAAAAAATATTAATGCCGGTGCAAAACTAGAGTAACTAAAAATTTTTGATTTTTTCAGGTTTTAAAGGAACTAAATAAATGTAAAAAAATTTCAAAGCTACAGACAGTTTTATAGAATCCTAAGCGGCGCATTAGGATCTATTACTAATCTATCGCAAAGTAAATCACAAAATATTGATCCCGAACACGGATAGCGTTAGTAACCTTAGGCAAACGAACAATAGGATCCATGCTCTTTCTGATCCGAGTAAGTTTCCGAAAACGCCTTATTATGTCCATGCGTCCAAGCATATTCATTGCCAAAATGAATTCTATCAGTGGCGTAGAAACATTATATTGGCTAGTTTAAAATTTAAATGTGGTATTAGTGAATATTAATAGATAAAAGTAGGTTGGTTATCTATTTTGTTGTAATAATAGAGTTTATTTATAATTTTAGTTTGTTAATTGCGAAAATCTGTAAATTATAACTTTACTTCTGAATTTTTGAAGAATCGTAATCCATTGATTCTGCAAAACTAGCACTGGTCGGAACCTTAAATTATGACTAAAGGTTCAACTACCGTTTCAATTATACCGTCCAAGAGCCACATATTAATATCTTTCTTAATTACTTGAGAAACAGTATTCTGTCAATCCTCATGTTTATACTTTTTCTATGACTGTTTAACAATATACGTTTAATGTAAAGTGGTTACTCATACAGTAAGTTTTTTTTTTTCATTACCCAATTATTTCTTCCATTACTCAATTATTTCTTTCAGTACTCAATTATTTTCAATTAATTTTCAAATAATTAAGTAATGGTTGAAAATAATTGAGTAATAAAAGAAATAATTAAGTAATAAAAAGAACTCACTGTATGAGTAGCCACTTACATTAATCAATAGAAAGTGGATAGAAAAAATAATATCATATTATTTTATTTATGATTCGACCACAATGACAACCTACACGGAAAACCAGTTGACTAGTAGAAATATAACGACTACTGTTGATTTGGATTCAAAAACTTCTGTTAATATTTAAAACTGTTCTAATTTGACTATTACTTTTGTAACAAATAAATGAAATAAAATATTGCTAAACTCGTTTCTATTATTTCATTTAATAATCATAGAAAAAGAATAGTATTCTACTCGCGGGTAATAGCTATTACTTACTAGTGAGTATTACTAGGGACCGTGCGTGAAATATAGAGGCAGCACTACTGCCGAAGTTAGCCGTCTCTAGTGTTTAATTTTAGAATAAAATGGGGTAAATATTGCAAGTAAATAATAGAGGATATTTTTTTAAATATTAAATATAGTGTCACGAGCCTATTTGTCGTGATTGAGTCACTTTAAATAATGACTCTATGTGCTACCTGACTTGGGGAAATAAAAGATTACGAGAACAATTAACAATTTATTTATCAGTAATAGTAATCAATACACAATATACAATAATAATATTAATAATACAATATGAGCCTTACCATGGGCTAAACATCTAAATGGCGACGAGGGCACGTCACGTCACTTCTTCGCTGGGATGAGAGACAATGATGAGACTCAAACTAAGAGTCTTGGAGGAGACTCCGGCCAAGAGTCTCGGATGAGACTCCGACCAAGAGTGCCATTATTGTTGACCTAGCCGATTTTTATATTAATCGGTTAAGGTCAGTACGTGTCTAGTTTAATGTTATATTTACATTTATTAAGGACGTACTTATGTATTGCATCTAATGTTTATCAAAATATTATATAAAATATTATGCTAAATTATTTAACTTAGCGAATGTATATTAAAACAGAAAATGTATATTTTATATATAGGGTGATATTTGTTTAGCGTGACAATAGATACTGGCCCGTAACAAACAATCGGTCAAAATGATATAAAATGTGAAAAATTATTAAAATCTTGACGTGTATATACATTTTGAGTAAAAAGATTTAAATGGCTAAGTGACGATAAATTGTAAAGTTGTATCTCAAACAAGTCTCAAACAATGTCAAAATATTGGTATTTAGTAACACTAAATTTAAAAGTATTAAATAACATTTAAAAAATGTAAATTAATAAAAAAGATTGAGAATAATAATCATTACTGAGGCCCTTCCTATGGGGCCTCAGTATTGCATTCGTGAAGACGAAAAAATTTTCTTACCCCCATTTTTTAAAATTTCTTTTCATGTTTTCGATCATTCTGAGTCCGAAAATGCAAAAAAAAAATGTTCGTCTGATCGTCTGTATGTATGTATGTATGTATGTATGCCGGCACGATAACTCTAGAACGAAAGTTCTGATTGACTTGCGGTTTTGATTTTCTTGAATAGTTACTTCTAACTTAGAACCCTATTGATTTTCAGAATTTTCGGTTCATCCTAACTACTTTAATATCAATTTTCTTAAAATCCGCCTATGCATTCCTTGTGTGACAATTTTAGGAATTTCAATTATTTCTAAAGTCAAAATTCCTAACACTCTTTACATTCCATAAATTGCAAACATTCTCTAACGACCTGTAAAACAACAGCTGTTGATAGTAAAGGTGAAATTTAAAGGCTATTTTCATTCGAAATTAGTCGCCAAGCCTGCCAATTTATGAAAAATATATAAGCAGTTTCTTAAAAAATGACTTTTTTATGGTGGTGCTATTAAGGACAGCGTCTCCTAGGAGTTTCTGAACAAAATTATGTCAATTTAGATTCAATCAAGGAGGTGCTGTTACCTACCGACTAGAGATTGAATTAGTGCAAATTATTACAGAAATCTTTAAGTAACTATAAATATCGACTGAATAGCTATTAGGGGATATTGTATTATATTGTATTATAAACCGGTTTTTAGTAGACTGAGTTCGAAGGATCATAATAATAGTCCTGAACATAAAATCTATTTTTCAATAATTGCCGGGATTTTACCAAATAAAAAAAATTATTTCGTGATTGTGAAAACGGTCCAATCGTTTTATATGCCATTTAAAATATTATAAAAATGTTAACTCTAGGACTCATTTTGGAGTATGAGCATACTTTATTTCAATACTTTTATTGTAATGTTTCATAAAGTATTACCTACCTATTACATTTTATTTTTATCGAAAATTGACTTTGTTTCCTGGACCAAAGTAAAGAATGTAGATGCAGATGGTAACAACAAAAACGATATCTTGCCTCACATTAAATATAAATATTTCCTAAAACAAATAATTTGGTTTAAGTATATACGGGTAGTAATACGAGGGATGTTTATAATTTCAAGTCACGAATATAGACTCGTTTCAAAATATATTGCCACAATAATTGCGTCACATTGAGTCGGAGTGGGACGCTTGACGTGTCGCAATTCGCAATATATTTTAAAACTATTCTACCTAATTAATAAATTGTGATTTTGAAGTATCGAATGAAAACTATATTCTCATTGGTTAAAGATGGAAGTTTTTGTCATTTGAATGTTCAAGAATATTAATTGTGATTAATTGGTTAAATACCGAAGTTATCTGTTATCTGATGTTGGTACTAACCTAATGTTTTTGGGTAATTTTGACTGTCATTTCCTGGAATTTCCAGGCCCGCATAAATATTTATCCTATTAAAGTACAAAAACCCTACAATAGATATTATGAGTAGGTATTTAACATTCATTTATCTTATCTTATCTTAGGTAGTTATTTCCTAGAAACATGTCCCTGATTGTCAATAACACATTACCGTATATCTGTGCCAATATGACGTCACGACTTTTAATATACTTAATGAAGGCTGGGGGAAGGAGTTAAGAGTCTATAAATTTACAAACAAGCTTACGGGTATTTAGTTTTCAAAATTACATCACACGTTTCTGAAGTGTTTTATTGTGCTGTTTGTTTTTAATAAGTGTTATTTTCTTCAATAGAAAATTGATTTATTTGTGCCAAGTGTCCTAGTGAGTTTCATTGTACATTTTAATCAGTTTTATTTTTGGATAAATTGACATCGACTTCCTGCATTAAAGGTAGGTAGTATTTTTTTTTCTATCACTCTCAAGTTCGTCATTGAATAAAAAAATTAAACGCTATAATTTTAACATTCAAATATTTGCAATTAAAAAATAATATTACGTATTAAATTTGACAATAAAAAAACTTGTTATTTAATAATAATGTGTCATTATTCTGAATATATTTTTTCTACGATCAATATCCAAAGTAGGTAGGCTTTTGCACATTAAAATCTAAATAAAAAGTTGACGTTTTCTGCGAATTGTCATAATTTGACATTATTGGCGCACATTACCTAATATTCAAACCCATTTCCATGCTTAAAAATAGAAGATGGTGACATTCATTTAAAAGAAAACCATAACTACTTTTACCAGGTGAAAAATTTCAATATGTTAAAATAATTCATGATTTTTAAGAAATGTGCTAGAAATGATACTACAATATTAATATTCTTTTTATGTTTGATTTTCTAATAATGATTTTATATACTTTTAGATTCAAGGACAGCTAGGTTTAGCTCAAAGAAAATTGTGCTACTTTGTAGTATATACTGGAGGAGATGAAAATCCAATATTTGTTGAAAAAATTCATATTCAACCCATTTTTTTTTAAAATATGGTTGAAAAATTAGAAAAATTTTACTCGGAATATATGGCACCTGAGGTAATTTTAAATAGAAGAGGACGAGGATTAAAATGTCTGGATACCCCATATAATGAAACTTAAAGTGCAAAGATTAGCAAATTTATAAAAATATTAATTTAATGGACTTTAATGATACAAGTACTTGAAATAATGGTTTTTTTTTTGCGCAGAAGCATGTTCATACGTAATTTGCAATTGGTAATCACTAATCACAGATGGAAAAGTATATACGTCAACGATATGTTCTCTTATTTTTGATTTATTTTAACAGGTATAATATATGGTATGTTACTTAGAGTATAGATTTTTTTATTTCTCGACCTAATTTATTTGTTACGTCTTCAGCAATTGTCGCTTTCAGTTGACATAAACGAAATTGATAAAAAGTGTTTTTCGCATTTTATTTTGACTGTTTCTCTTACTTTCTAATAGAAACTGAGCTTTGTAAACATAAAATGACGGATATGTCAAACTAAAACTGACGGTAAAATGAAACATTGAGTATCGTTAAATGCAACTTTTGAACTAGTTTCAAAAATAGCATTAAAATGATATTATCATTCACAATGTACTAATTTCCTATACTTTTAGTTGATGAATAACCGATAATCATACATCATATAACAAATAGGCGCGTGTCAAAAGGTCACCGGCGAAAAAATAGTGCCGATGAAAAAAGGTCGTTTCCAATTGTATCATATAAATAGTATCAGAGGCAGTATTATCATCTCGTATATCCCCCGTAAACACACATAATATAAACGGAAATAATCAAATACTAGTCAAAATATTATCGATCGGAGCACCATCTTTATTACATTACATGAAGTAATTATTGATTTTTCGGGGTTGATTTAGAGTTAAATTAGACGCCATTTTTGGTCCAAATTTGTTTTGACATGTTTTTTCAAAGAAAGTGACTTATAAATTTCAAATCTACACGTTTTGAAAAATATACAATATTTAAATATTCTGAGTGTACCAAATTCCAAGTAAAGGTTGAACTTAGGTCGTATTACATTTTTTTTTTATTATTTGTTTGATATCGAGGTTAAAATAATTCTACACGGCACCTTTGAGATGAAATAAAAGGGGGTTATTTTACATGATTGGTTTTTATTGAAAATAATAAATTTATTAATTTTCAATAGTAAGGTGACCTAAGTTAGACCTTTATTTTTAATTTGGCCAAAAATTAGATTTTTAAACACTACATATTCGGAAAACTGTCGATTTAACTTTTGGTCTACACATACACTTTTAGTACACAGGGATACCCCGTCCTTAAGCGTACTACTATTTCGCCCCTAGCCACAAAAACATAATCATCAAATTTACTAGTTCTCTGTCGCAACACCATAGAATAATTATTAACCGGCTATTTTATTTGGCAAAAATCAGAATAATGCTTGGCTGTGCCTGTCAAGTATCAACATGTCAACTGTGATATGTAAATGGCTCTTAAATGTCAAATTATTTAAAAATGTATACGTCTTTTGATATTTTTTGCAAATAATTTGTAGTGTATCTCAATTCAAGCTTTCCATAAATGACAGAAAATATAATGTTCTTATACAAAGTACTTTTTTATTATATAAAAGAGAGGTAGGATATAATGCCCATTTCAAATTTGAATTATGATACCGAGGTATTTTGTTCTGTTTTTCATTTTAATTATAAAGTTGTCATTTATTTGTGTCGAGAATTCAAATAATTCTCAACGGTAGTTAAATTCAAATTTACCGCGCCAAATTTTCAATGCCCGATGAATATGCGCCAGCTCGGTTCCCTGTAAAAATGTGGAAATAACGGTCAAGATTATCTGCTTCTGGCGCTACAGGACGGATGTGTCCCGAACAGCGTCAGTTATAAAGCAGTTTTTACCCTAAAAAAAGTTATACTAATCACGTGTGTATGTGTGTATGTGTGTGTCAGTGTGAATATACTCTTTTATATTGACGATACCCTATATCCCAATAAACCCAAAGTACCTAACTCTTTTTAAAACACTTTTAATTTGGTAGTGACGAGAAGCCGGTAACATATCAGAATTGCATCTCATATATCAGTAAAAGTACTATTATAAAAAGTGTGAAGTGCAGTGTTCAAAGGATTACATGTAAGCTTGGTACTGATATAATAAAAAAGTCTGGAAGTACCCTAAAACTTTCAAATATGTCCCCAATTTTCTCTGTGAAATATACCACCATTTTAATAGCTAAGTCAATTAAGCATTGTTGCCAGATTGTGTGGTTGAGTCACTTGGCTCTTATGTAAATATTATTAACTATTTTTTCCAATACTAAATATAGTAGTTATTTAGAAACAGTAATATTTTATTCATATCCCCCTTTTTTCCCCACCTTTCAGTAACCTTATTTTAAAAAAGTAGTTTAAAATCGAAGCATCATGTGCAGCCACGCTTAATATAGTCCACTACTTTCTTAAACTACGCAGTTTAGGCCATGTCCTGCACAATTTGTATGTTGAAAGAAGGCCTTTGTAAGTTACATTGCTCTCTATGGATCTACTTTAACACAAAAATAGTTTTGTGGCTATAAGTTGCTATAACCTATCGTCGCAAAATTATTAACAATTTAAACATAGTAAGTAGTATTAATATAACATCAAGTAATTTTTAAAAAAAGTATATGACCTCAAAAGAAATAATCTATAATAAATGCGGATAAAACGAGGAGTAAAATAACAATAAATTAAGGGAAATACTTAAAAAGGACAGGTTTAAAGAGTATTATCACAAGAAAGTATATCCGTTCTGTTTATTTATCAAGTATTGTTTGAGGTTACTTTTGAAAACATTTACTGTTTTTTTTTTTTAATTTCTGTAGACAGTCTATTAAATTTTTTTAACCTTTAATAAAAATGGTATTTTAGGAACTTTTAGTGATGGCTTGCCGTACATGAAAGTCAGATTGGCTTCTTGTATTATAGTTGTGACATTTCGAATTATATTTTTTTTTTCTAATAGATCTGATGCGATGGTACTATCATTTTTATTTTATAAATAATTATCAGTCATGTACTGAACATAATTTTGAACTGAAAGCCAATTTATTTCACGGTGCTTGGGAACCAACTTTAAATGAAAAGTTTATTTACTAGACTTTTTTTCGGTCAAAGTATTTCTGAAGGACTATAGATTAGCGCAATATATTTTTTAAAATCGGTTCCAGCAGCCGTTTTTGAGAAAACTCGATTTTTCATGAAAAAGTGACCTTTTTTTTACTTTTTTGCTTGTTAATTGCGCATTTAACATTTTCTCGGCTTGCCCATAGTAAATTTCAGTGGGAAAATGTCCGCCCTACAAAAAAGCATCAATGACTTTTTTCTCTAAAATTAACCGATTTTGAGTTAAATGAGACACGGTGCTTGGGAACCAACTTTAAATGAAAAGTTTATTTACTAGACTTTTTTTTCGGTCAAAGTATTTCTGAAGGGCTATAGATTAGCGCAATATATTTTTTAAAATTGGTTCCAGCAGACGTTTTTGAGAAAACTCGATTTTTAATGAAAAAGTGACCTTTTTTTACTTTTTTTGCTTGTAACTTGCACATTTCACATTTTCTCGGCTTGCCAAAAGTAAATTTCAATGGGAAAATGTCCGCTCTACAAAAAAGCATCAATGACTTTTTTCTCTAAAATCAGCCGATTTGAGATCTCATTTAACTCAAAATTGTTTTATCTCGAAGCCAGCTTTGCATATCTGCTTTCCTACTGGATAGGGTCAGAATACTTTTAACTCGTCGGCTGTAAAAAGAAGAGTTATCTAGTACAATGATTTAATTTGGTTTTACACGCATCAGCAAACCACTGTGTGTGTGTGTGTGTGTGTGTGTGTGTGTGTGTGTGTGTGTGTGTGTGTGTGTGTGTGTGTGTGTGTGTGTGTGTGTGTGTGTGTGTGCGCGTGTGCGTGTGCGTGTGTGAGTATATACTCGATAAATCATGAACGGATACAGGAAATAACATCAATTTCTAAACTTAAGCTTTAATCCATCCAGCGATAAATTGATTTTGGGCATAGTCGCAACATCTGAGGGGTACTTTGTAGAGGGTGCTTTTTCTATTTCATAGAATATATTTGTTATTTACGCATGGAGAAGTTATTTCTAATATTATTCTCTATAATTTTTGTCTTATACAAAATTTTCCTAAAATGGTCCGTATTAGTTGAAATTTAACAAAAAGTTGTTTGCGATATCGATTTCTACAATTTTTTTTTTTTCATGTTTTCTCTAAAATGGACCGTAATGGCAAAATTGAAGGAAAAGGGTGAAATTTAAGTTTTTCAGTATTTTCGTTGGCAATAGAAAAATGTTTCGAGTTGGATGTATGTGGAAAATGTATATATTTAGTTTATTCTCTAAACAATAGGTGCTACAATAGGTTGTACAAAATAACCAGAAAAAGCCTTTAATAACTATATAGGAAAGTCATGTGTTGGTTACATCATAGTTTTAGGTAGATGACCATGAACTATAAAATAATATTCTAATCACCTCGAATAACTTAAAACTAAATCTATTTAAGGACGGGGTATCCCTGTGTATTAAAAGTGTATGTGTAGACCTAAAGTTAAATCGACAGTTTTCCGAATATGTAGTGTTTAAAAATCTAATTTTTGGCCAAATTAAAAATAAAGGTCTAACTTAGGTCACCTTACTATTGAAAATTAATAAATTTATTATTTTCAATAAAAACCAATCGTGTAAAATAACCCCCTTTTATTTCATCTCAAAGGTGCCGTGTAGATTTATTTTAACCTCGATGTCAAACAAATAATAAAAAAAAATGTAATACGACCTAAGTTCAACCTTTACTTGGAATTTGGTACACTCAGAATATTTAAATATTGTATATTTTTCAAAACGTGTAGATTTGAAATTTATAAGTCACTTTCTTTGAAAAAACATGTCAAAACGAATTTGGACCAAAAATGGCGTCTAATTTAACTCTAAATAAACCCCGAAAAATCAATAATTACTTCATGTAATGTAATAAAGATGGTGCTCCGATCGATAATATTTTGACTAGTATTTGATTATTTCCGTTTATATTATGTGTGTTTACGGGGGATAAACGAGATGATAATACTGCCTCTGATACTGTTTATATGATACAATTGGAAACGACCTTTTTTCATCGGCACTCTTTTTTCGCCGGTGACCTTTTGACACGCGCCTATTTGTTATGTTATGATTATCGGTTATTTATCAACTAAAAGTATAGGAAATTAGTACATTGTGAATGATATCATTTTAATGCTATTTTTGAAACTAGTTCAAAAGTTGCATTTAACGATACTCAATGTTTCATTTTACCGTCAGTTTTAGTTTGACATATCCGTCATTTTAAGTTTACAAAGCTCAGTTTCTATTCGAAAGTAAGAGAAACAGTCAAAATAAAATGCGAAAAACACTTTTTATCAATTTCGTTTATGTCAACTGAAAGCGACAATTGCTGAAGACGTAACAAATAAATTAGGTCAAGAAATAAAAAAATCTATACTATAAGTAACATACCATATATTATACCTGTTAAAATAAATCAAAAATAAAAGAACGTATCGTTGACGTATATACTTTTCCATCTGTGATTAGTGATTACCAATTGCAAATTACGTATGAACATGCTTATGCGCAAAAAACCATTATTTCAAGTACTTGTATGATTAAAGTCCATTAAATTATTATTTTTATAAATTTGCTAATCTTTGCACTTTAATTTTCATTATATGGGGTATCCAGACATTTTAATCCTCGTCCTCTTCTATTTAAAATTATCTCAGGTGCCATATATTCCGAGTAAAATTTTTCTAATTTTTCAACCATATTTTAAAAAAAAAAAATGGGTTGAAAATTAATTTTTTCAACAAATAGTGGATTTTCATCTCCAGTATATACTACAAAGTAGCACAATTTTCTTGGAGCTATACCTAGCTGTCCTTGAATCTAAAAGTATATAAAATCATTATTAGAAAATCAAACATAAAAAGAATATTAATATTGTAGTATCATTTCTAGCACATTTCTTAAAAATCATGAATTATTTTAACATATTGAAATTTTTCACCTGGTAAAAGTAGTTATGGTTTTCTTTTAAATGAATGTCACCATCTTCTATTTTTAAGCATGGAAATGGGTTTGAATATTAGGTAATGTGCGCCAATAATGTCAAATTATGACAATTCGCAGAAAACGTCAACTTTTTATTTAGATTTTAATGTGCAAAAGCCTACCTACTTTGGATATTAATCGTAGAAAAAATATATTCAGAATAATTAAACATTATTATTAAATAACAAGTTTTTTTATTGTCAATTTAATACGTAATATTATTTTTTAATTGCAAATATTTGAATGTTAAAATTATACCGTTTAATTTTTTTATTCAATGACGAACTCGAGAGTGATAGAAAAAAAATACTACCTACCTTTAATGCAGGAAGTCGATGTCAATTTATCCAAAAATAAAACTGATTAAAATGTACACTAGGACATTTGGCACAAATAAATAAATTTTCTATTAAAGAAAATAACACTTATTAAAAACAAACAGCACAATAAAACACTTCAGAAACGTGTGATGTAATTTTAAAAATTAAATACCCGTAAGCTTGTTTGTAAATTTATAGACTCTTAACTCCTTCCCCCAGCCTTCATTAAGTATATTAAAAGTCGTGACGTCATATTGGCACAGATATACGGTAATGTGTTATTGACAATCAGGGAAATAACTACCTAAGATAAGATAAGATAAATGAATGTTAAATACCTACTCATAATATCTATTGTAGGGTTTTTGTACTTTAATAGGATAAATATTTATGCGGGTCTGGAAATTCCAGGAAATGACAGTCAAAATTACCCAAAAACATTAGGTTAGTACCAACATCAGATAACAGATAACTTCGGTGTTTAACCAATTAATCACAATTAATATTCTTGAACATTCAAATGACAAAAACTTCCATCTTTAACCAATGAGAATATAGTTTTCATTCGATACTTCAAAATCACAATTTATTAATTAGGTAGAATAGTTTTAAAATATATTGCGAATTGCAACACGTCAATAAGCGTCCCACTCCGACTCAATGTGACGCAATTATTGTCGCAATATATTTTGAAACGACTCTATATTCGTGACTTGAAATTATAAACATCCCTCGTATTACTACCCGTATATAAACCAAATTATTTATTTTAGGAAATATTTATATTTAATGTAAGGCAAGATATCGTTTTGGTTGTTGCCAGAGACAATCCAGCGAGACGTGTAACTCAATGTATTTTTTTTGTTCGGTAAAAGTTATTTGGGCGATTGTAACCACAACCAGTCTATGATGGCGCCACTAGTAAATAGCGGGAAAATTAAAAATGCTTTAGGGCGGGAAATTCAAACATGGATTCAGAAATAAAGTTTTTCTATACAAATTTACAGGAGAAACAAAAACTATTGTTTCACTGTATATTAAAAAAATATAAAAGCTACCAATAACATCAAATTTTTTATCACATAAATAATCATTTTAATAAAGGAAGTTTTAATCAGTTTAATATAAACAGTGAACATAGTTTTCATTACTCTTGTAAATTTCGCTAAAAAAAACTTGAAAATTCTATTGATTAGTAAATATTTAAACTTGGAAAAATAATACACCGAACTCTTTTTCTATAAATTATATTTTTGTAAGGTACATAAAAACAAACTACAATTGCTTCGTTTAGAAAGTACCTCCTATCATTTTGTGACAAATTACAAAGAAAGTAACAGTTGTTATATATTCATAATATATTTAAAAACTAATGTAACAAATATTTTATAAAGTATAGTATCGATACCTTTTTGCCAGACTATCATAAGTGCCATTTGAACAAATGTCACTTATGTTAGTCTGGCAAAAAGGTATGGATATGTTGACTGTTTATTTTAATAGAAACCATGGAAACAAAACACACATACACTCAACACAAATGTATAAGGCCCGAGTCAAGTAAGTTCCCATCCTGTAAACTGGATCGAAACCTGCTAGACCCCTGCTAACTCCTCTTATAGTAATCAAGATCAATATATTTATATGCCATGCCTTCTAAAAGGGAATGAAGGATGACATACTATCATCATTTAAACATGACGTTGCTGAAGGCTTACCCCTGTTATTTCGTTTGTTTGTGTATCTTGTGTGTGTGCATTCCTGTTGTGTCCCCAGTCATGTAAAAGTTTTCCTAGTCTCCTAATTTGGTTACTAGGTGGACCTTCTCCAACTAGTAGTCTAATCTATTCGATCTGTTCGGAAGCAGGAGGTACTTTTCAAACATAGCAAATAATATTATTAATAATAAACACTATTTAAAGATAAATACATTTTTGTAATTTTTTTGTCATTGCCCCTTACCTTTCTCTTACACCACCAGGGTATACCTATTTTCCATATTCCCTTAATTATAGATTACCTTACAATGTTCGAATGAATATAACATTTTACTCATGAAAAATCCAATTTCATATTTAACTCTTTTTCAATTTCATTTGAAACAATAATTGGTACCTATATTACAATTTATTATCAAAGAAAATTTCTAATAAAGTTATAGCAAATCCTACTTAAACTACTGGTTGTTCTGCAGGATAAATTAACTTTTCTTAAGATTGATCTCTCTATAAAATCCAAAACCGACCTGATGTCCCCAAATTTATTTTCCAATGCATCCTGATTTAAAATTCTGCCCTTTTGTGATTCAATTTTTTTTTTCTTCCTTTAGAGTGGCTGTTAGAGGTAGGTGTATGTAAGAAATAGCTAATCTCTAATCATTTCAAAAGTCCTTTGCCAATACTACATGTACAGATTTTTTACTCAGCATACATTTTACTTTTCTAGTAGATAGGAACTTTGTGCTGCCATTAAAGCTGTCCAGACATTCATCTACCTACTTAATGAACACAAGTAGCTGTAACAATGGATCTCTGTTCCAATTCACCTAAAATAATTATAGTCATTGTGTAATATATTATTAAACACACACATTATACAATGGTTTTCTTAATAAATTGGAAATTACTTACCTCTAGAAAGAAACGTGTACAAAAACGCGAGTTTGGTTCCAGAAATTGCTTCATGCAAAAAATAATATGCAAAAATAAACATTCCCCCCCAAAGAAAATTAATTAAACAACAAAATCAGACTAAAAGAAATATACGGGGCCCAAATTAAATTAATTTTAATAAAATGCACATGTTCATAACAACATTCATAACATTGTCAGTTGTCAGTTTTAATACTTTTTATCGATATTTCTACGTCAAAAAACCAGCAACACCAGCGCCCTCTGAAAATGGTGTTAGTTTTATTGGAGAGAGATAGACATATGTAAAGATCAATGTAAAAGAAAAAGAGGGTCATATATGTAATTTAAATGGACCACCGAACATATTTTCCTATTAAGTTACACGTCTCTGTTGTCTCTGTTGTTACCATCTACATTCTTTACTTTGGTCCAGGAAACAAAGTCAATTTTCGATAAAAATAAAATGTAATAAGTAGGTAATATTTTATGAAAGAGTACAATAAAAGTATTGAAATAAAGTATGCTCATACTCCAAAATGAGTCCTAGAGTTAACATTTTTATAATATTATAAATGGCATATAAAACGATTGGACCGTTTTCACAATCGCGAAATAATTTTTTTTTATTTGGTGAAATCCCGGCAATTATTGAAAAATAGATTTTATGTTCAGGACTATTATTATGATTCTTCGAACTCAGTCTACTAAAAACCGGTTTATAATACAATATCCCCTAATAGCTAGTCGGTCGATATTTATAGTTACTTAAAGATTTCTGTAATAATTTGCACTAATTCAATCTCTAGTCGGTAGGTAACAGCACCTCCTTGATTGAATCTAAAGTGACATAATTTTGTTCAGAAATTCCTAGGAGACGCTGTCCTTAACCAATTGAAAATAAAGTCTTCCGTTAAAAAAATTCTAAAACTCGATTTTTACTAAAATATCACTTTTTTATTAAATTAATATAATACCTATTAAGGACCATTTCGTCATTAAATAGCAAACTCTATTGCCAATCGCACCATGCACGACTTATATTTTAGTTTACAGCCTCTTACTTAAAAAAAAACTTTGTTTGGTAAAACTATAAATTTTACAACACTGTCATAAGTAATTTGAAGCATAGATTTTAAAAAACAAAATATACAAGGTTATCCACTTAAAAAAACAATGGGATTTAGGGTTTTCTGTTTTTTTTTATTTTTCTTTTTCTGGTATTTTGTTATTTTATTGGTTTTTTGGTTATATTGGTTTTTTGTTTATTTTTTGTTTTGTTTTTGTTTTTAATTTTTTGGTTTTTCTTTTAAAACAATTTACATTATTATTGAAAGATTATATCAAAGAAGGGCAGTTTGACTTATAAAAATAAAATTTATTTAAACGTATAACCTAGTAATAATGTTGTTTTGGTCCTTATATTCCATTTTAAAACAGCTTAAAATAATTGAAACCCAATACCCAAAAAATATCCCACTTTTTTGAAAACTAAGTAACTTTAATAAACTATGTAAACATACTACAAGTCGTTGAGAATAAATAATTAATATTATGTTCTATGTGTCGATAAAATGATGCATATGCAATTAACAGTACAAAAAATTAGTAATAGTGGTCACCTATATGTCAGTAATATCTTAATTTCTTACCAAAACACAATTTTTAAATATTCTAGTCAAAATTATAAAACAATTTCACGTAACACGTTACTCGTTCATTTTGCAGGACTTCGCTCTGCTCGTCCCGCAAATATTCACTCGTTACATAATTTAATGCATTTCATAACTGCTTTCGTAAATATATTTCTTTAATAATTTTATTTTTTTTTTTCAGATCCATTAATATTTTTATTGAAATTTTATCCATCAATCATATTTGAGAATAAAATCCATAAAAGAATAATTATATTTGCGATGATAAGCTATATTTATTTTTTTGGACTTTATGGGTCGTACAAGATTTTATTTCAACAAGACAAGATTTTTCTTCAAAAATATAGCTTATCAATAGGAGTTATGATAGTGGTATGATATACAATATATTTATGTTATGATTGTTTAAATTTAACTTTGAATTAGAACCAGAAACATATAATATGTAAAAAGATGATGGAAACATAAAATACGTAACAAAATTTTTTTATTACATGAAAAAAATGTAGGGAACCAATTTTGTCACTGTAGCGCTGGTCTTATTTCTACTAAATAAAAATGTTTAAATAATTAAAATATATTCAGTCGTCGAAAAATATAATAATATAAAAATAAAGGTTGTCTGTCTGGCGTTCGTCGTTGTCTCCTAGTTGTTGATTTTTCTATCTTGCTTTTTGTTTTTTTATCATTTTCACAACCGTAATTAAGGTTCAGGAGGAAAATATGATGAACAAAGGTTATTGACCATAAATGGTGTTAGTTCCTGCCAATTGACTAACCTCAAAAATGTCTCAAACACATACTTTGATTTTCTTTTACTATACGGAGAATGGTCGCACTGCGCAGCTTTCTGAGTGCCTTTTAAAAGGAGATAGAAAACTCCGCCATTTTGAGCCCTTATTACGTGTTGCCTACATCTTGGCGCAATATTTGTAATAGGTGCGTTTTAATCATCCGCTTCTGCTTCGGAATTGTCGGTTTTTTTGTTTTAATCTGACAAGTTAAAACGACTAAACCGACAATTCCGGAAGCAGATGATTAAAACGCACCTGATATTTTGCTTGCTGCTGTCAGTGTCAGTGAATATTATTTTTGGAGTCACAGTTTATTGCTAAAGAATCAGTTAGCTCACTCGGACCAGCTGAAAGTTACAAAATAACATCCACTCCAGGGATACAAATTCAGGATACGCAGAAGACTGCTGTTTTTTTTATAGGCGGTTGTCATATATTGTATTATCCGAGTTGGGCAGTGTATAAACTGGAACATTGAGATCAAAAGTGCCGACGCAGAGTGAGCGATCTGATTCTTTAGCTATAAACTGTGGCATAGGAATCAAAATGGCCGCGCCCTATGTTGGGCGTGTCGGACCCATGGAGGTATAATACTAATGGAGATGCCATGAGGCAATTGTTTTGCATATGATACGTTTTATTAAAAATCACCCCACTGGGCGTGGCTTAAATGGTTGACTAAGCAGGGTCGTATTCAAATATAATTAAAGTCCGTATGCAGAATTACAACTTTTAAATGACTTACTTACCTAAGATTTGTTTCAACATGATCGATTCGAAATTAATTTGATGACATTGCGCAATTATGACTTCTACACTATTTACTAATATTTATTAACCGTGTTCGGACCAAGCCAATGCCAAGACCATAAAAGAGATTAATATTATTATATTGTTCTGTCTTCGCCGAAACCATCCGATATATGACCTGTGTGATCGAAAATCAACGTTCGAATATTACTGTGCATCAGATTTGTTAATCTCTTTGTGCTTTAAAACTTAAACCCGAACTACGATTTTTCGTTCAAGGACTTTCTTGTTTTGATCAAAGCTGCCAATGTCAAAATCTGACAATGAGGAGAATTATGACATCAAATTACCTAACCAAAAACCAAACCACTACGTGAATTGTGAATAAATATATTTCAGTAAAAATACAGCCGAGTTTGTAGAAAGGACAATTAATTACTTTTAAATGTATAACATGTAGGTCTTTCTGCTGCAGATGACATACATTAAAAATATGACCCGCTACAGTCAAAAGTTTAAAAAGACCAAAAATTCAGCTAGATATGACTTTACGGTTAAAAGTAGATGGAAGAAAACCATGATCAAAACTACCCTGTCAAAACCAATCGGAACTAAAAAGACTCAGATAACAGTTGTTGGTTTTATTTATGTTTGAAATAATTAATTATATAGGGTAGGTACATATATTACTAAAATTGCAAGCAAGTACTTACTAAAGATTTCTATAATTGGTACCTATGTATAATAAACAACAATCTCACAGATGCACAGCATCAACTATACAAATGGAATTATAGAGATAAATTATTTTAAAAATAGGCATTCATTTGCGATTTCTGATTACAAAAAGAAAACTTTAACCACTTTTTCTGATCAGTAATGTTAGTGTTATAGTGAAAAAGTTTCTAGAAACTGGTGTTTTTAATCCTAATAAAGCATTGTGAATTTCCAGAAGAAAAGTGCATGATAAAAATTGTTTTGACCAAAATTTTGAATGTCATGCCATTTGAAAAGAAACCCTGTGGCTGTGGATAACATTTGACACAAAATCTTATCCTAAAAATAACTATTTGGTTGCATTGGAGGAATAATCTCTTCATTGGTACTTTTTTAGGGTGCAAGGATGACTTGACATTACTAAATTTAAACCTTTGTTTGCTTTAATTTCTGATACCCCAGTATTGTACATATGTACTTGAAAAATATAAAATTGTTCAAGTGGGAAGTTTATATACAAGGTGTCTCATTGAGAAAGGGATACAGAACAACTGAAGAGTCTGATTAAAAATAGGACTATGCTTAGAATGCGAATATTCTTCATTTTAATTTTATTATAAAGTTAGTCAAGCCAATGTTCTTTATTAAGTTAGTTATTTAAGTTTTATTGTAAATAAAGTGTATACTTACTAAACATTCATTTATTGTCGGAACAGCATTCTTCTTCAATCTGACCCTAAACTCACTCTTATCAAAAAATTCTTCCTTGAAGTGAATAGAGCACAACATGCTATTCGATTTAGGCTCAAATTGGTATTTTCCCACTAATTTAGATCAAATTTTGAGATGTTGTGGGTCTTTTTGAAACCTATAATAAAAAAAAGTTAAGCATTCTAAAAAAAATTCTAAGTACACTCCTTATACTTACTTATGAAAACTTAAATTAGATATTTTCTTACGCTCTTTCACTGAAGAGTTTTTACAATTAATTTTGGCACACTTAGTCATGATTTTTATACAAATTAATCAAAAAAAAACACTTATTAAGATAGAAATAACGTCGAAATATTTAAATTTGAACAAAGTTCTGACAGCTTTTTGACAACTATGACATAACCACTAAGAGAGGGGGAAGGGGTGTCATTTTTTTTTGGCATGTTATCTCCATAGTATTCAACCTCATTGGTCGGACCTCTCTCTTGCCTCGTATAGTAATCAAAGTATGTGGTCTCAAATAAAAATGACATAAAAATCAAACTAAAGGTAAGTTTATGTAGTGATCACAATGTCGCCACAGTCACTATTGCCATCATCAGGTATTCAAAATTATTACTAACTTTATATACAATAATAATTGTAGTTACTTCATAAAAAGAAGTAGGAAAAAGTACACTCAATCAGCTAATAAATCCAATAAAGAAATAAAATAAAAAATCCTATAATATCCCCAATATATAAGTTAGTTTTTTTTTTTGATAATAATTGTTAGTAGTCAATATTGCCTAACCTCCAATTTAATCAAAACATTTTATGAACTAATTACTTATGTAAGAAGTCCCATTAAGCTGTTTTAATTATTTCTATGAACAGCATCAATGTTGGTGTGATGATTATATACGCTATTCTACACTAGCACTAACATTAACGTTTGCACTAGCTCAAATTGCTTCTTCCTTTTAAGCCTTCTGTTGACTGTAGACTTGTCCAGTAGCGCTTCTTCATTGACGTAGGAGTGGAGAGCGACACTCATATGTTACAACAAGCCTCTTTATTTCTTCTTTGAATGTGAATTGGTATCTTCAGATCTCTATGAAGATAATCGTTTCGATAAAATCAAGGTGCATTAACGAGGACTTAGGACTTTAGTTTGGAAAACTTGAATCATGTTGATATTACTCTTGTTGGCACATCCCCGTAGCTGTATATTATAAATCCAAACTGGTTTTAGAATTTGTTTATAAATCAGCAGTTTGTTGTATACTGACAACTTGGATTTTCTTCCTAGGAGCTAATCAATTATTTTGAATTTAAGTTAAAATTATTTACGCTTTTTTATGTGCTCTTTCTATACGGGGTGTTCAAATTAAAGTGTTACAGTTAAATACCGCCGAAAATATGCATTTTAGAAAAAAAAGTTTCAGAAAAAAGTTTTATAGTTTTTTGAAGGAAACATTTTGGCTAAATTAATTTTTTTATAGCTGACCATAATATGGCCTTATCAAGGTGGACTTTATTTTTTAAAAGGGAATCCCATTTTTTTACATATTCTTAAAGTACATAAAAAAATAAGAAACTTTTGACGAAAATATTTTTTTTATTGGACTTTTACTTTTTGAGTAACAGCTACTTGAAAATTTTGCTGCGCGAAAAAACACTTGGCCATATTATGGTTAGCTATAAAAAAGGATTTTAGCCAACATTTTTTCTCCGCAAAACTATAAAACTTTCGTCTGAATCGTTGTTTTTTATAAAAGACGGTATATAGCTGTAACACTTTAATTTGAACACCCGGTATAAGTCATACATCTGGGTTCATGACTAGGTATTTGGCCGAATGGTAATACGGAATAAGACATTGTTTATTCTTATTTCTCTTTGTTCATTTTGTTGAAGAACAAAATCAACATGCACTGATTTAACAGTCTGACTAACTTTTTGTTGTTTTATTTTGTTATGTCAGTCATATAAGACTGACGCACTGTTAGTTATAATTTTGTGTTGTCAATCATTTATGGCTGACAGCACCAGTATCGTGCAAAGCCGCGTCAGGCTTTTTTGATTCACTTTATATTGAATTATTGTATGGTTAATAGAATTGCGGCGCTGTAGTGTACAAGTCATTAAAAAATTTACGGCGCTTGACGACGCCAAAGTAAAAATTAATTCAGTCGAAAATATGAAAAAAAAAATTATTTCAAATCCTATAATATTAAAGAAAATAAGTAGGTAGCTTAACAATGAATTTTAACATTGCATTCGTGGCACATTGCAGGTTTTCCATCACATTGATCGCAATATGTACGTACTTTTCTTACTTTTTTCTGGCCTCTGGCCTTGACATTTCTTTTGTTAGGTTGACGTAGCAAGTTTTGCATTGTTTTCGGTTTTTCTCTTCAGAGTTTTAAAATAAATAATGTGCAACTCTTTTTGTTAGCATCCTTTCCAAATTATAAACTTCTTGCTACGTCTTCTCTAAATATTTTCATGTTGATTTTGGAATTGGAATTTTCTTTATATAAGGTAAACATTTACCATGGACCCTCCTAGACCAGAGCATACTGGCGCATTCGTTTGCAAAATTGTTTTAATTCTAAATTTTTTTTTAAATGTCCGGAAGGCTTTCCTGATTATAAAAGTGTAAGATGACACTCGATATTTGTTGATGTTATTGCTTACAACGAAAAATTAATTAAGACAGAAAAAATGCAATTTTTGCAATGAATTAATTTTTTTTATATTTTTTAGAATATTTCGAATAAAAAAAGTCCTTACGCCCATCATCGTATCTTCAACCCTTTAATTGTTATGCATTTTTTAAAATCCAAAATTGACGAAAATTCTAATTTTCTTGAATTAAATAATATACCTTAAAATTTAAAATACTATAATTTTAAATTTTCTACAGCTTGCTTGAAAGCGGAGGAACTAGCATTTTAAGTCCGTGTACTGTGGATATCATTAGTACGTCTCTAGCATGTTTCCATTAGGAAACAACAATCCTATCATTAGTCTTTCGTCCAATGTATTCATGTTTTTTTTTTAACTTTTTCGTGGTGACATCTTTTGGGAGGTATTTTTTTGTGCGTCTAAGTGTACCAATTAGGTGTATGCTTTTTGCAAGAAGCTTCCTGGCTAGTGGACAACTAGGATAAAAGTTATCCGTATAGAGGGTTCTTCCTTCATTTAGGAATCCTTCAGTCAATGATATTACATAAGTTTCACCTATTCCAAGTCCAGCAGGACGCTGTTCTTCAGTACGGCCAATATAAATTTGGCATTTCCATGTATAGCCAGTTGGACTGCATAGCTTGAAAAGTTTTACACCGTATTTGTGACTCTTGGATGGTATATATTGCCGAAATTTAAGTCTTCCTCTCCATGGTATCATAATTTGTAATATGATACTTGTTATTTTATCTATTTTTTTATAGTGTTTTAAGCTCTAATGATTTTGGGAGTGGGTCAGGTTATTAAATAGAGAGAGAGAGAGAGAGAGATATGCTTTATTGTCGTAAAAAAATTTACAAAAATTTTATAGACAAAGTGTGTAACTTAAATACTAAACATATTATAAAAAATAACTAAACAGCAGAAAAAACAAACAGAAACAAACAGACAAAATAGGAATAACAATTGCAATGGATATGCAATATCCGTCATTATAATTATTCTAATTTAATTTTTAAATTTAAATTTAAACTTTAATATTTAATTATTTAATTAATGCCATTGTATGTGGAACTCAAATGTCTAAGGTACGTTATAAAATTCTGCTACTGTGTAATATGGTCTTTCTAGAAGAAAAGCTTTAGCCAGTCTTCGGAACTTATCGTATGTATTTATAGATTTTAATTGCATCGGAAGGTTATTATACAATTTTTTTGGCATTGTAGGTAATGGAATGTTTTAATAGGTCAGAAGTGGGCATTGTTAAATAAACATCAGTCTCTAAATTTCTTGTAGGATATCTACGAGTCGGTCTTTCGGATAAATTTTGAATGTGCTTGCGAACTAAGCAGACGGATTCGAAAATAAATAGAGCAGGAAGGGTTAGAATTTTGAAATTTTTGAAGTAATTTTCGCAATGTGTCCTACTACTTAAACCAAATACATAGCGGATTGCTCTTTTTTGCAGTTTAAAAATAGATTCGAAAAGGTATAAGCTACAAGAACCCCAGAAAGGTAAACCATAGCGAAGGTGAGATTCGAATAAGGAAAAGTAGGTTATTAATGCAGTAGAAGGAGTCAGCTCTTTAGAAAGCGATTTAATGGCAAGGTTTCTTTGGAGGAGTTTTTAGCTCTTGCGATGCGATTTTTGTAATAGTTTTTCTTAGCAGATTTGGTGATTTTCCGATACAATATTCTGTAGTTGTTGATATAGTTTAATATTAGGGGATTATCTGTGTACTTTTTAATATACATGAGTGACCTCATATTTTTAGATGATGTTCTTATTCCTTTAGTTGTCCAAGATTTATGACATTTAGTTTTAATGGGGCGAAGGGGGAAAGCTGTATTGAAACACATAATTATTTTATTTAAGAAGTCTAAAAATTTAGAGTCAATATCTTCAGAAAGACCATTCCAATCAGTAGTTAGACATAAATTATAGAAATTTTTGAAATTATGCTTAGAGAAAATTCTACCTAGCTGACGGACTTTTTTGGAGCTGTACGGGGTATCAAAAATTTGGCAAATACTGCTTCGTGGTCTGAGAGACCTGAGCTAATTACTTGGTGCTCTACATCAACGGGTTTAAAATCAGAGACTACGTAATCTATAATTGTAGATGTTGTTTCTGTGATTCTAGTTGGAGAATTTACGTGCATAGTGAGACTGAATGATTCAAAAATATTGATCAAAGACTTTTGAGTAGCACATACATTAGCAAAGTCAATATTAAAATCGCCGCATAAAATTTTCTTACTTTTTATAGGCAATACGTCAAGTAGATTAAGAAGATTCTCTAGAAAGAGGTGAACATTTGATTTAGGTGTTCTATAAATACAAATAATAAACAAATCAATGTTTTTGTTGTTTACAATGGAAAATTCGAAGAAATTTTCAGCTTGTAGAAAGTCGTATTTAGATACAGCAGAAAAGTCCTTGTCTAAGGATAAAATTAGAGTTCCACCATGGTCTGTATTACTTCTATCATATCTGCTGACGATAGTATATTTTTCGACAAAAACTGGTTCACCAACTTGTAACCAGTGTTCTGTAATATCAACTATTTGGGGAAACCCTAACTCTTCCAAAAACAAATACAATTCATCAGTCTTATTC
This sequence comes from Psylliodes chrysocephalus, assembly GCA_927349885.1. Classification (NCBI taxonomy): domain Eukaryota; kingdom Metazoa; phylum Arthropoda; class Insecta; order Coleoptera; family Chrysomelidae; genus Psylliodes; species Psylliodes chrysocephalus. Next base: position 29,513,403 of record OV651825.1, read on the forward strand.
CGTATTGATCGAATATTAATTAGAACCATTCTTAATTTACTGTCGGCATAGCCAGTAAGACTAGTTGGGGATTCTAGTTCCCCAGGACACGTCGTATTAATTAAAAAATTTTCCTAGGTGAATCGGCAGTAAAATAACGATGATTGTACTCCCTTTGCTTCTGCAGGTGTATTCTTCGTTCCGCGGATATATATGCTCTGTAGGTAGAGAGATTGTTATCCACTTCAGCTGAGCCAATACCATATAGATCATGATAATCATAATAAATGGTCCGTAAAGCTCCAGGATCAACAGGCAGTCCCTCAGAGGCTAGAAACACTTTTACACTTGTGTTCGTGTAGCCCTCATGACAGACAGATGATGGTTGGTCATGAAGATAGGCGAGGAAGAGCTTGAGGGACGATTAAATAGCCGGTTCTCTTAGTCTAGCCATCAAATAACGACCATTGCCGATACACGATTTTTTTGTTAGTCGGACTCTAGGAGGAGTCAACGGGTCCAGCGAGTTATTTGTGTTGTCTTGTGATTCTGCTATGATCTGTAAGGACTTACCATAGGAGAAGTTGTTGGATTTACAAGCTGAGATAGCATGTTTTTTTGGAAGAGATGGTCAATACTTCAGGTTGATTTGGGCATATACTTTTACTTAAAGAATAATCCAAATCAGCAAGGGTTTTGTGATTATTCTGTTTCTGCTGCGGAGTGTACGTTGGAGTCAAAGTCTTAGGGGGAGTCGAAGCCTTTGGAGGAGTCAAAGCCTTTGGAGAAGTCGAAGCCTTTGGAGGAGTCTAAGCCTTTGGAGTAGTCGAAGCCTTTGGGGAAGTAGATGTCATCGGGAGAGTCGATGCCTTAGGGGGAGTCGATGTCTTAGGGGAAGTCGAAGCCTTTGGGAGAGCGGAGGATTCGACTGACCATTGAACTGAGACTGCAGCCGGCCAGATATTGTTGTTTAATAGTTTTTGTTCGGAATTTCTTGACTGCAGCCCTATTTTAAATTTTGTTTCCTTAGATTCATTATTCTCATTGATCAAGGGGTAGCAACGAATAAACTCACTAGAACCTAATTTTTCCTTGATGTAATGCACAACGTGATTTAGAGTAGAGCCTGAAGGAAGATTGCTAACTACTACGTAATGCCACTTTTGATTAAGACTACAGACTGGAGCTTTAGAATCTTCTAAGGTATTGGACGCTTCAGGAGTCGTTATGGCTTCAGGAGTCGTTATGGTTTGCGTAGAAGACGATGTGGTGTAGATAGATTGTCTTTTTGTAGGTTGATTATTTTGTTTATTTGACACAATTTTGGAGTTTAACTCCTGAACTAGGCTTGAAATATTTGTTAGTTTTTTTTCCAAGCTTTCGATCCCCATTTTAATTTCTGGGGCTGAAGTGTTCTGTACATTTATTTTTATTGTCTCTTCGGTATTATTTAAGAAGATTGAAGAAATATTAAATATATTCTGTTCCATTTCCCTTAATGATTTCTGCAATAGATCTGGCTTAAATATGGTAAATACTTCTGAGATTTTATGAATTTCGTCGATTTTCTTTTCCAAAAGACTCCATCTGTTTTCGTTTTTTAATTAAATATCGTACATCTCTGAAATAGTTGGTACGCTATTTGTTAGTTGATTCATACGATTAGCAAGCGAGTCAAAAATCTCATGGGGGATCTGGTTCTTTGATATATTAGAAATTTTATCATTAAGGTATCTTAAATTTGGAGAGTCACAGAGGGTACAGAAGAATCGTATGTGAATAAATTTCTGTAATATTAAGATTTTTGTAGTAGCTTTATCCAGGCCAGTACAGTTCATACAAAAAGAACGTCGACAATCACAATTGCAGCGAAGTTTATTATATTTGTCTTTTTCAGAAAATTCCTTAAGACAGTTGTCACACTTATGCACAGCCATTTCTAGATCAAGGTCACTGCGAATACTTTACTAAGAAGGTTACTTACGGCAAATTAATAACAATATTAAAAACCAAACCAAAACAAAAAACAAACACACATGTTGAGTAATAGTCAGACTGCGAAAATGCAAAACAAAACAAACACAACCGCACGTTACGACAGCCAACTAATAAATAACTCGTATAACTTTGAAAAAGAATGTTGGGCACCACTATATTTAAAACTTACTAAACTTGACTACCGATTAGTGATAAAAATATAGAAAATCACTAACCATTAAGATATTATAATAAAACAAAGTATTCAGGAGATATTTGTATAGGCCTTCTTCAAAGGCACTCGAACGATACTCTTCAGACAGCACCAAACTCCTAGGTATAAATCTTTATAAACTTAAATCTCCATAAGCTTCTTCAGATGTAACTCGAACCAAACCTCTTGATATAGCTTGAAATAAACTTCTTGATAGAAATCACCATAAACAGTTTAGATATATCTTGAATTAAACTTCTAAACTATGACTTGAAATGAACCTCTTCGATACAGCTTGAACTAAACTTCTAAACCATCTAGATACAGCCAGGAAAAGGTAAAAATATCAAGAAAGAAACTAGGAGATTTATATAGGAACTATATAAAATGCCTTTATAGTTTCACAGAGACTAAAATTAATATGAAAAGGAAAAATCTTATTTAACATATTTAAATATAGTAAAGCATATTATCTCATTCCACACAAAATAATATATAAAATTTTATAAAACGTGTTACCCTTGTGTTATTCATGTTGAGTACAGGTACAACAGTTAAACGGACAACACGTTGTTGAATCGCTCCGATAGTTTTGTGTTTTTTTTTTTTAAGAAAAAGTGAATATTCAGTGGATATTTTTTGCAAGAGTGTTGAGTAAACTATTTTCTATCACATATCAGTGCAAAAGTTTGTATTATATTATCGGGCAAGTAGATATTTGATACATTAAATAATTGCTTTGCTGGGCGAATTCAAATATTAACATACAAACACTGGTTCCTATTTTTTGCTTTTGATAACGCTAATTGCTTTGTCGATGGATATTTCTAATGCTACCGATAAAAATTTGGCCTCCAGTGGCGTATCAATTGGAGAAAGTCATTTTAATTTGTTGATGACCCAACTTACGCTTCTAACGACTGGAATGAACGACATCCGCTCTTTGTTAACTGAACATAATACAAAAATTGATAATTGTGTTCCTAATATTGTTAACTTAAAACAGGAAAATGATTTATTAAAAGATAAAGTTTTAAACCTAGAGAAGAAAATAGAAGCTACATCTATGTCACAGGTTTATGCTGAATTTAATTCTAGAACAATTCGTGAAAAGAATTTAATATTTTACGGGATTGATGAGTCGTTAAATGATTCTACTGTGGTATGTAAGATATTGACTGAATTGGAACCATCGACTTCTCACAAAGTTATGAAGGTCACCAGACTTGGCAAGGCAGCTATAGGGAAGACACCTCCGAGCAATTACTAATAGAGGGAGCGTGAAAACGAGTTTGTAGGCGATTGTTGTGTTAGCAACATCTGTAGAGGAAGTGAGGAAGCGGGCACAAGGGGGAAGGTAAACATCCTTCTTGTTCAGTGGCGTATCATTTATCTATAAAAACACACATTGACCCAACGTTTTAATTGTAAAAAAAAACTAAAAAATTTGCTAATTTTACTATTTTTAAAATGAATACCGTCATATATATGTCTAATGCAGAAAAAGAAACAAAATCACTGTAAAGGTCTAATTTTTTCAATTGAAGAATAAAACCTTAAAATAAATTTTATTATAAATACAGGAGCGACTAGTTTCGGCCTTACAGGAACATCTTCAGGCCTGTAATACAATAATCTTTAATTATTATAATAGGTTGGTCACTTACGAATTACATTAAATAGTATAAACCACATAAATGGATCCATATTGTAGCGTTACAGCATTATAGAATTAAAGCTGTGAAAATAAAATAGCAGTGCAAACGTAACTAAAAATAAGAAAACTGAGTACGGAATCTACAAGAGAAGAGGTGAGAATGAGCAACTACGAATGCATTTAAATTGCTCGGGATAACAAATAAAGCTGATAATGTAGTGGTATAGTCCCCATCAAAAAAGGTCTGGATATGTTAAAGAGGACGGCGTTTTCTCTGTAAATCTGGAGAATTTAAGGATGGAGGGAAGACGAATCTTGCTGGCTCAGGTGTAGATGGCTAGAAAAAGGAGCGTGTAGATGAAAGCTCCAGTAAATATCGTCACTTTCGTCTAATTTTTATTCTCACTCACCGTTTCGGCTTTATCTTCGAAATTCATTTTTAAAAGGAAATAAAAGTAATCATTCATACAAGCATATAATAAAACAACATGAATTTATTATATTTAATAAGCTAATAAACGTTTGTTTTAATGAAAAAAACATATATGTGAGTATAAAAAATATACAAATAGATAAGATTAATATCAAAATCAATTTGAAAATACAACAGATAATAAAATGAAATAAATTAATACAAGTACAAATAGAAAGTTAATAACATACCTTCTAAAAGTAACACATTTTAAGTAGATAAATGTTTAAAGAGTTTATTCCTGAACATAACTAATCTAACGTTTTTTCCCTTTTTAATATTATGAGGGTTTTTGTAGTTGAAGTGAAAATTATAATTTATTTTGGTCCTAATAAAAATTTAAACATAGGTTATCAAAGAGTAAAATTCATAATAGAACTTTATAATCTTAAATCGTTATCAAAAATTATTAATGGTAAAACTTCAAACAATAGATTCTTAAACAAATTTCTAGTTTTTGTTTTGCAAAAGACTTTTTTGCCTTCTTCGGTTGCCTCTGCCACTTTTCTTTTAGTAGTTTCGAGGAGAATTTTCCTATGGAAACCAGTAGAACCATCAATTGGTTGGTAAAATTTTGATATTTTGAGTCTGATAAGTCTTGATAAACTTTCTTCTTAGGAAGCTATAACCTTATGGAGAATAAAAATTTAATGTTAGATCAAAAGCTCTTAATTGAGAATTATATTTGCAAATGCCGTTTTAATATTTTCAAAAGTTTTCGGAATCGTTGTTTACAGAAACCTGCAAAAAAATATATAATTTTATTCCTAAAATATAAGATATCACACAATGCACATTCATATAATATCATTGTGCTAGAAAAATACTAGGTAGTTACTGAGACAATTTAAAAAAAGTATTTCGAGAAACTCAACTTTTAATGTCATCATTGTACTTAACTTTTTTATTACTAAATTATTAATAATGTCATTTTGTGTAGTTCGTTGTGATTTGTATAATATATATTATTAAAACCCATCGTCAATGTTAATGTGCCAAGTTTTTTTAATAATTATGTCCTTGTTATAGTAAAAACACATTTAAACACATTTTTAAAGTTTTCTGGATTTCTGCTTTAAATTATCGTACAATTGAACTGACTAATTGTGTGTTTCAGTAAAGGTATATCTCTTTTTTGTTATAACAGTCTTTGTATATTGTTCTAACTTTTTAGATAATCAGAGAAAACAGTAAGACATCTTAATATATCCTATTTCACCAACAAAAATGTAGAATAATTAATCTCACATGAAACGAAAAAAGTAATTTTAGGATGTCCTAATAGGTTTTAACTTAAAACTAAATAAAATGTATATTGCAACTGTGTTTAAATAAATGAATGTTTTTATACCTGACTATAGCACCAGACAAACATTATTTTAGATCATAATGATCTGCATAACTCAAAATAGTCAAAATCCACATTATTTAAGTTGTTCTAGTATTGTTTTAGCATAACGATGTTAACTCCAATAATAAATATTCACATTTTTTTGGGACGTTTTTTAAGGAAATTAAAAAAAACATGAATAATGTGATATTCTTAGAATAAAAAATCACTCATAATATCTAAATATTTATACCTATTTATATTTTGGACAGGAAGACTATTTTATGTTTTTGGCTCTGAATACTTTTCTTAAGAATTTTAAAACCTTCCTTAGCTCTTTTGAGATATTCCATGCATATCTTAGAAGTTCATTTAGTTTAAACCTAAAACAAATTAAGTACAAAAAATGAACATTTAAACAATACACAAAATTAGTCTTTTAGATTAGTTAAAAAAAAGTGTCAACAAAAAAATAGCTATGCCTTTTTCCTTAAACATTCTTTTTGAAAGAAACTTAAGTTTCTCTACTTACTTGCTGTTTTAGTATTTTAGTAGCAGATGAATATAGTGATAATAATTGAGAGACTTGATTTTTATAAAGTATGTCGGTTGACCAATATGATGCAATAGTCGGACGACTATTTAATCCCATCCAAATATAAAAATCAATAAATTTACGTATTTCCTGTTCATTTGTGGGATACCATATGTTTAGTCTTGATTGGTGACTTACTTTTGTATTGGAAATTATATATGCCGCATAGCGATTTGTTTCTTCCACTATAAAAGCAAGGGAAAAATATAGACCAAATGCATCGACGGGTGTAAGATTTTGTGCTAAATCTTCTTGACTACCTTTATTACCAGTAAATCGAAAAATTTGGTAATTTCCAGCATAGCTATACAAAGATAATCTAAATTGATTGCTTAGGGAATCTGGCATAGTCTCGTTTTTATCTTCATTTTCCATTACTTCTGCGTTATCTGATAAATTGAGTTCCTCATTAAGGGCCCCACTGACCTCGTTCTTCTTCGCCGTTTTTAACCGAAGCACCTCTTGTAGAAATTGATATTTTTAGTAGAAATGTTATTTTTAGTAGAATTTTTGTTATTTTTGGTAGAATTTTTAGTAGTATAAACAAAAACAATTTTTGAAAATTATTTTTTTATCGTTATCATTTTGACCTATTTTAAGTCATTATCAGGACAATAAAAGTAGATACTTCACGTTAAAATTTTTAAAATTATTATCAAACAGTATTTGCAATAATTAAAAGTAACTAAGTCAAATTTCGTATTTTTAAGTAATCACCAGCTATTCTTAGTTTCAAATACAGTTTCGCTATAATTTTACGATGTTTAACGTATCTGACTTTACCGTCCTAAGGATTACCTTAAAAGAGTTTAAACGTCGGCAGCTAAAGAAATGAATTCTCATTAATCATTTTATTGACTCAAAGTCAACCAAACCATTAAAAAAACATGTTATTAGTTTAAGTTTAAATACTATTTAGTTTTATCATTTAACGTTTCTTTATAAAATAAACATTTAAACAACAACTAAAGCCTAAATAAATTTCTTTAGTCACCGGTTTTCCAAAGCTGAAAAAAAAATAAAATTTCTGATCTCACAGACCTACTAATTATTGTTTGCACTTTCGAATAAGATAATATGAAAATATAAAAAGGTAAGCATTTGTACCAAATTTCACTTAGTTATCTTTAAACGTTCACAAAATATTTACAAAAGTTTGTAATCAGCACTTCACTTTTACCACCCTGTATCTCGGAAAAGAAACGTTTTCGGACCTAATGAACTTTTACTTCTATTTTAGGACGTAGATTACGCTGTTAAAATATGACCGTCTATTTTCGGGACACCCTGTATGTGTGACAATATTTTTCTGTACTCCTTACTTTTGGTTCCTTATAACTTGAGGTCCATAACAACTTGAAAAGTAACTAAAATTTGCACAAATACAAGTCAGTACCCAAAATAAATATAAAAAGTGCGGGGTCAGATTTATTTGTAAATAAGGACGAAATAAAAATGATATTATTTATCAACTCTACACAAGAATAACTAATTTTTACGTAAATTTAATCTAAATAACTAAAAAATATACTGACAATTATTTTGACAGAATTGTCACTTTAAAAAATAATAGTAACTGAGTGATCAAAATATGAACTATTTCGTTTTGTAGTCTGTGCGTAGATAAGGTAATATCCATGTAGGTGTAGAACAGATTATTAGTTTCCAATTTTTTAAATATTCGCAAATCCCACAGATGGTTAGCGCTTAGATTAGACCAGTGGTCGCCAACCTATCGATTGCGAGCTACCGGTAGCTCGCGGAGGCAATTCTGGTAGCTCTCACAACGATTTTAATTTAAAAAATACAAACTGCAAAAATTAGAGAAGCTTCCGAAAATTCCACAAAAAAATCTAATTGTCATAATATTAAACATAAACAGCGGCGACGTTGCGGCGAGCGATCTGCCGCTGACGCCATCAAGCTAGAATCGGCTAGAACCGACCAGCCGGACCAGCGCGTTAGTGTTCGAGGACGATCAGGATTGCTTTGAACGGGATAAATACGCACGGCGCGGCGACATTGCGCTTAGTTTAAACACGGTGGGCCGCTGGCTATGTTGAGTTTGAAAAAAATGTAGAAAGGAACTGGTTAATGGAAACTGTTCCTGAAAGGCCCAGGAATAAGCTCCTGTAAACCCGAAAATCGGCCCTGCTCCTTTTTCGAAGTTGCGTTATTTTTTTAAGGAGATGAATTGAATTCTGGCAGTGGGACCGACCACACTATAGCAAAGTGATTTCTTGTAAATAACTCTTTTGTATGATGCGTAATCGAAAAAATAGCAACGTACCGCCTTAGCCCTGATAATTATCTAGCAATGTTCAAAAAATTTGGTCGACTAGCTTTATTTTTGGTCGCACAATCTAGGATAGCGATTTTGCCGACCAAGAAGTTCGCAATTCACGGCATCCCAGATTGTGTGGCCAAAAATATTGCTAGGTGGCCAATTTTTTTGCAGACTGCCAGATAATTGCCAGGGCTAAGGCGGTACGTTGCCATTTTTTCGATTACGCATCATACAAAAGAGTTATTTACGAAAAACCACTTTGCTATAGTCTAGTCCTCTCACCGCAATCTGGAGGTGAAGTGTATATTCTGACCAATAAGATTTTTTTTGAGGTAGGAAGGTTTAGAATGAATTGTTCTCAGTGAATTGTGTGATGTATGACGATATTTATTGTGGAAGAAAATAGAAACTCCCATAACAACATAGTGCCCAGCTTTTGAATAACAATATTTTCACTAGTTTATAATATATAAGAATTATAACTTTTATTTATAAATGACTTGAAGAAAATTCAGTAACTGCAGCTTTCAATCTGGTCAAGTACTGTGGAGCATTAGTTGCGTTGATTTTATACTTTTCCCAAAATTTCAAGAATTCTCGGTGAATGGATTCCCCCGCCTGCTCGGACCAGGTTCCCAAACCCTTTCCCTCCAAAAATTGGACACATTCGCTGATGTGTGCCACTAGCACATGGATTTTGAGCGTTTCTGTCAATCCTGTAGCTTTGAAAACCGATTCCAGTTCGCGGATATGTCTTTCTAAATGTGCATCAACTGCTTTAGTAGAGAAACAAGAGTCTACGATTCGGTTCATTATTTGCAGGGCACGAATGAACGGTAGCACCTGCAGTTAATTGACGTTGATTAAAATTTCTGGATCCTTAAGTTTATCCGCCTCCTTGAGAAGCTTCCGGCAGGCATTGCCCTCAAATACCTCACCATGATACCCTTTTTGTACCAAATTGAGCTTTTCCGGCCACAGAAGCGCCGTGTTTCGGCCTAATAGAGGCACTAAACCATCCCAGAATACATGGTTGACAAAACCTTGCAAAATGTGGATCTCTGGTATTATACATTTTTCTAATACATATGTGTCGTCATTCTCGTTAAATATTGGTAGGTTGACCGTGCTGTGAGATTCTTTAGCTTGTTTAATATTTTTACCTAGAGCATAAAATCTTTGACAATCCTCCTTTAAGTCCCCGTAAGTCTTTAATGTTAAACTTTTTTCTGACTGTGCATTGTCAGCATTTCGGAGATCTTTTAAGGGCACATAACAATAGGGGCAAGGAAAACTGGAAGTTGCTGTTTGCTGTCCATTTATAATCAGCAAAACTTTAAAATCAGAGACAAATCGAAAAGAAATTCTATTGATATTAATAAGATTAAATAAAAAGTGCAAATTGTAATAGGTCTCTTTTATATCTGGCACTATGCATAAAATTATTGTTCGTTTCACACTTGTTAATTTGGCTTTTGTGCCAACATGTTCCATCTTAGGTTTTTTTGTTTCCGGTTCGCCAAGTGTGTCATCTGGCACATCCAAGTCACTATCGGTGTCCGGTAAAAGTGAAAAGCACACTTTGAAAAACCCTTGGCCTCCATCCGCCATGACTTTCACAGTGTAGCTTCCTACAAGTTTTCTTTCATCCACGACTGCCTCGACAAGCTCCTGCGCATCAGCCCAAATACATGGACGTTTTTCTCGTGGTCCCTTACTACCAGGAGTATCAAACTCGAACTCACATCAAAATAAAAGTCACTTAGGGCTTTGTCTTTAATGGAAATTTGTTGAACTGCAAACGAAGGTACAGATTTTTTACCCGCATATTGTCTAACAAAAGTAACAAATTTCTTCATATGATTATATGATGAACCCGTGTCCGTCTTGAAATTTGCAAGACTCTCAACTGAAAATTCGGGACTTTTTTTCCCTTGTCGGCTTCACACATATTGTCGTTTTTGGTCCCCGGGTATTTAAATTCAGTTCAATTTCTACAGGGATCCGAGTTTGTCCGGGAGTAAGAGTTTCAGTAATTTTTTCATTTATCGCATCCGAAACGACTTGCATTTTTCTATTTTCGGGCAGTTTGTCCATCAATTTCACAATGTTTACACTGCACGCAGCTGTGTTATTAGGTTTAACGCACGGATGATTTTTGCCTCTTGAAACTTCTTGAAAACACTTTTTACAAATTTGTAAAGTCGCATCATTGCCGTTCCCTGATCTTTTTTTCTGCGACTTCTGATCATCAGAAATACTGACCCGTTCTATTTTCCCCAATAGAATCCCGGATACTCCATTATTTGCATCAATCCGCTTGACGGGCTTACGAATATTTCCACGCCCTTTAGATAATGTCTGGTGTGCAAAAGATCTCGCCGTAATGCATATATAACAAAAACATTCTGCCGCAAGTACACTATTACGCCTAGTTTCCTTTTGCAAAATAATATCTCCATAATTTGGAAAGCATATAGCCGGCCGTTTTGTAATTCCTCGTTCCATTTCGTTGAGTGTTAAAGAGCAAGTTCCACAAATGCTGAGTGGATATTTGCTATCTGTTATAGTGAAATCTTCACAAGGAAACTTTTTAATAAGCCCGCAAAATCTTGCACTTATAAGAAAATGATCTAGTGTTTTCCGGCCCACGACAATTTTTCGACCACAAGGAGCACATATTTTACTTCTGTTCTCTTCGTGAGAGCACCGAGCTGACGGATGAGCCAGTTTGGTTTCAAATAATGACCACTTGATTTTGTTTTTATTTAGTTAACTTTTCTTGACCGCTTTAATTTCATACAACTGTGTATTACGTACAACTTTGACTTTTGAAGTAGAACTGAACTGAAGTGTCTGGAGTTGTACTGTGTTTCTCGCTGAGATTTTCCCTAATGTGTGTGTAAAACCAGGTACATTGTTTACAAACAAAAAATTGGCCACCTAGCAATATTTTTGGCCACACAATCTAGGATGCCGTGAATTGCGAACTTTTTGGTCGGCAAAATCACCATCCCAGATTGTGCGACCAAAAATAAAGCTAGTCGACCAAATTTTTTTCACATTGCTAGATAATTATCAGGGCTAAGGCGGTACTTTGCTATTTTTTCGATTACGCATCATACAAAAGAGTTATTTACAAAAAATCACTTTGCTATAGTGTGGTCGGTCCCACTGCCAGAATTCAATTCATCTCCTTAAAGAAAATAACGCAACTTCGAAAAAGGAGCAGGGCCGATTTTCGGATTTACAGGAGCTTATTCCTGGGCCTTTCAGGAACAGTTTCCATTAACCAGTTCCTTTCTACATTTTTTTCAAACTCAACATGGCCAGCGGCCCACCGTGAAAACTGAACGCGTAACCAACGTCCAGAGGTTGGGTTAGTAGAGAACAACAAAAAATAATATTATGGCAAGCAGTTGTAAGAAGGTAAAGACATACCACTTTCATTCGGAATGGGAAGAACAATACTTTTTTACAGAAGTTAAAGATAAAAATGTGTTTGTTATGTAATACTTCGGTCTCCGTTGCGAAAAAAGGAAATATTGAGAGACATCATAAAACTGTACATTCTAATTTTGAAAAATCATTCCCACTACATTCTGCCGCCAGAAAGGAGAAACTGAAACAGTTAAAAAAGCAGTTAATTAGACAACAATCAATATTTTTAAAAACAGTCGACAAAAATAAGGCTGCAACTAAAGCATCGTACCGTGTGTCCCAGATAATTGTACAAAAAAAGAAACCTTATGAAGACGGGGAAATGATAAAACAGGCGTTTTTAGAAGCTGCTGATTCGTTATTTGCCAACTTTAGAAATAAAGACGAGATAGTTTCAGCTATAAAATCTATGCAACTTTCTGCACTTACAGTGATGAGACATGTAGAAGTAATGAGCAATGATATTTTTTTACAGTTAAGAACTGACTTAGATAACTATGTTTATTTTTCACTTCAACTGAATGAATCGTTGACACTGCCCAGATGGTTGTGTTCGTCAGGATGGTTTTAGTGATTTTACGATTAAAGAAGATGTTTTGAAGTTTATTCCACTGAAAGGACACACTACTGGACAGGAGTTGTTTTCTCATTTTAAAAATATTATTTCTATCGAGAAAATTCCAATATCGAAAATGGTAGGCTTGACAACCGATGGCGCTTCAGCTATGGTGGGTTGTGATAAGGGTCTGGTGGCGTTATGTCGTAAAGATGAAACTTTTTCGCAATTTCTCTGTTACCACTTCATTATCCATCAGCAAGCATTATGTGGAAATTTCCTGAAACTAAACAACGTCATGAAACTGGAGTAAAAATTGTGAACAAGATTAGAGCTCAAGCGTTACAAAGAAGATTATTCAAAACCTTGGCCGATGAAGTTGACTGTCAATACGGGGACCTACTCCTTCAATCTGAAATCTGATGGTTAAGTAGAGGACGGGTGCTGAAACGTTTTAATGATGTCCTATCTGGCATAGTTTAATTTTTCAAACAACGCGATGAACCGACTCCGGAACTAGAAAATTCAATCTGGCTTAGAGATTTTGGTTTTCTCGTGGACATTACAGAGAAATTAAACGAACTTAATTTGCAGCTTCAGGAGAGAGACAAAGAACTAGCGGAAATGATTTCTGCTATAAAAGCATTTATCAAAAAGCTGGAGTTTTGGGAACAAAACCTAATTAACAGCGATGCCAAGCATTTTCCTATTATTTCAGAAAAAATATCTCAAAATCCATTAGAACCCTATGACAGCAAATATCATGTAGAAATAGTTTCTACCCTGAAGAATAACTTCAAAAATCGTTTTAAGGATTTCAACGAAATGGCTTTAGTAGCGCAGTTTGTTGTTTCACCCTTTATGGAAATTGATATCCAACAGTTTGCAACTTGTGTTATGCAGAACTTTGGCGAAGACATCGCTGCAACAGAAATGGAGGTAATTGAGTTTTAAAATGATTTAGCCTTATAATCGTTAGTCTCAAGTACCAAATGTATCTGGCCTATTGTAAGTAAAGACAAATATTCAGTTCTATGCCGTGTTGCCTTGAAAGTGAAAGCATTATTCAGTTCAACCTATTTGTGTGAATATTCTTTTTCCAATATGAAGTTTATTAAGAACAAATAGCAATAGATTTACAGATGAACATTTGGATAATTGTATTCGAATGACTGTATCAAATTATACTGCAAACATTAAAAAAATTATCGATGACTCTGAGTGTCAGCCTTCTCATTGAACGTGCTTTTTTATTTTTCAATGTTTATGTTCATGATAGTGCGTTACTTTTTTGTTGTTATTATTAACTATTTTTAAATATTACGTGACATGCCGTTGTGGCTGGATAAAAGTTTGTGTTTATTTTTCAAACACCTTCGTTTGGTAGGTAGGAATGTAGCTATGAACAAGTACGTACTAGTAATATTAGTTGTTTTGTTATTAGTTTAATATTAGTACCCATGTATTATGTATTACCAGTTAAATAGTAAAATAAATACATATAATGATAAATTAACTGTGGATTATTTCATTTATGTTGCGTTACGTGGCTTCCGTGTTGGTAGCTTGCTGTTTATTCCAAAATTAACAAAGTAGCTCAACACATTGAGAGGTTGACGACCACTGGATTAGATCATGGTATGCGTGTTTGCAAAGCCCAAAAGTCATTGAAAGAACTGTGTAACGAATTTCATATACCCTTTATTTTATCTAAAACGTTGGTAGGTCTAAGTAATATAGTTGTAATTATAGTCTTAATTAATACAAGTAAGAATAGCGTAACTGTTATGGTAAAACGAGTTTAAATTATTCTGATATTATGGAAAATAAAAAACGTAAAATTAAATGAATATATTATTAAAATGAGTTTTTATTTTTAGACTCCGTTAACTGCAGTTTTGTTAATGCTGGGAAGGAATTATATTATGACTCGCATAGATATTATACAAAAAGAGGCATTTGATTTATCAATATTTGGATTGAAATCAGAACAAATCATAAAAGAGGAAATTCGAAAAATCAAAATCGTTAATTTGATCCAGTATATGTCAGTGCTTTTATCACTGTATAGCTTTTTGCCATTTTCTGGCGACGAATATGAGTGGCAAGTATCAATTTATTTTATTCGGACACATATCAACAAAAATCAACAATTATGGTGGACAATTTTCATGTACGTGTCAGGTGTAGCAGCATTATGTCCAATACTTTCAATACAATCAATATACATTTACAATATTGGTCATTTGATTTTCCAATACAAATTTTTGAGCCTTTTTATTGATAAAATGTGTCAACAAGTAGGAGGAATACATGATGAGTGGTATCAAAGGATTCTTACATTGCAGTTAAAACATTGGGTTCAAATTCACATCAAAACTAAAAGGTAACTATTTATTTATATGCAACTAAATTAAGATAATAATAAATAATCATAATTGGAGTTGACTGTGAAACTCGAATATTTTGGATGAAACTTTATCACTTCAGCAGAATGACATTTATTACTTTACAACAATTAATTAAAGCCAACAAAAGTATATGTCTCATTGTATTGAGCAGATTTGATTATCTATCAATTTTTTAAATTCTAATGACGGAAAAAAAATCAACAACCTGTTAAATAAATATTACACCTTTAACATCGTTCTTAAAAATAGTAAAAATCTGATAAACAATTTCGCAACCCACGATTTCAAAAAATGCATATTATACATACATACATAAAGATTAATGGATATAGATAAAGTAAATATTTAAAATAAAATCGAAAATGAAATTATTCAATATATAAAAAACTTTAAGTAGAAGAGAGAGTTCAATAAAAAAAGTTGACCTCTTAAACAGTAATTTTCTTAGCATTTAACACCTCAATATGTGAAGTGCTTTTAGAAACTTTGAGGAATTTTTAATATTTTAAATATCCTAATAGCTTTTTGTGAAACTCGATTTATTCACTGTACCTGGATTTCTCACTATTTTTAATAAGTATAATTTAAACCAGAATGGTTTGTTATTTTTTATTAATAATAAACATGCACATAATCTTACTTTTAATCAAAGTAAATTTATCAAGCTTAACCTTCAACATAGAAAAAAAAATTTTAATATATTAACTTGTTAAAGATTACCATCGACAAAAGAAAATTTATTCATAGAGCATCTAGATAGTTTCATTTACAGAACACCTAGTTTCGACTCTCGCTTATCAGCACTACACTGAAAATGTATCAGCTGCATCTCGTTACACAGACTTTACTTTCGAGCCTACGATAAGTGATTAGTTTCGGGGTCGACTTTTTTACCTTTAAAATTCCGTAATTTAAGCATCATCTACAGAGCATTAGAGCGAATTTCCTACAAGTACAAAGTATTGTCTTGTAAATAAGTTCCATTCTCCGTTGTTCAATAATTGAATAAACAGCGTGCCATAAGTCAGAGTTTAAATTTCCCTCTCAAGGCTGATTACAAATCACCCAGTTCAGGTTTGTTCCTGATGATATTTCCATTTCAGAAGCATATCTGCCAATTAGACAAATAAGACTGTTAAAATTTGGAACTATTAATTTTAACTTGCCCATTATCAATTGTGAAAGTACAAAATTAAAATAACTGAACTTGATGTTCTTTTAAAAAACATCAATTTCCTTAAAACTTTATCAAAACCACCTTTATTATTCCAACATTAGCTTTATACTTAGTTACTTCTGTTGTTATGAAAAGCAGTATACAAAATTTTAATAAATTGACTTTTAAATTAGCTACCGACTTCAATAAATCATCATCTGTACTGCCATATACCAAAGCAAACTTTTTTCGGATTTTTAAATTGTGATTGTCAACTTTAACTGATTTATTACTTTAAAATATAGCGTGACTTTTTTAGGATATATCACACTTTTAATGGGTTTTCCACACCGACAGATGCTCCTAAGGGAGTCA
Organism: Psylliodes chrysocephalus; assembly: GCA_927349885.1. Classification (NCBI taxonomy): domain Eukaryota; kingdom Metazoa; phylum Arthropoda; class Insecta; order Coleoptera; family Chrysomelidae; genus Psylliodes; species Psylliodes chrysocephalus. Next base: position 29,529,853 of record OV651825.1, read on the forward strand.
AAATAAACATTTTGTTTCAACGCCTATTCTTATAAATATACAGGGTGATACCAAAAATGCACTTTAAAATTAGACGAACTACTGAAAAGTTGTTTGTTGTCCAGACTGTGAAATACATGTTATTGAAATTGGTATAATTAAATCTGAGGCTGTTTTTACTGCAAGTTGGTCTGCTTGTTCATAACCTCTAATTCCCACATGTGATGCGACCCACAAAAAACAACTGTTGTTGAAAGCAGATCAATTCTTTTTTAATTGAATGCTGTACTGGATGCTGTGTATTATTACATCCACCCCGTGCCTTCGCTACCCTAGTATTTTAACGGTGGAGGGCTAGCGATAAAAGTGCCAAGGTGCGCTTATAATTACTTTTTATTTTGAATTAAAAGGCCAAAGCCGTTGTTAGACCCAGAATAATGTAGGCTTCAAAATAGTATTCTAGCTCAGAGAAGAATCAGGGGTGAGTTTCCTTAAAATATTGTTTTTCAAGGTCAGCTATAAAGTCAAGTCCAGGTATATGAGCGCCACCGAATTTTGGTCAAAGTGCTGAAGGCAGTTCACAAATTATATGGTTCACTAGTAGACAAAACGCGGAAAAGTAAACAACAATTGAATCGTAATGTTTATAATGACAGGCCAATCAGTTATTAACAAGATATAGTGCATAAACGTTTGTTAACAAGAAGCTCCTGTATTATAATCTTAAAATAGGATACATATGTAAAGCTAACATGGAAAGAAAAATAAAACAGATAGTAGAGCCGTACACTAGCTGGTATGATCATACGCGCTTTAGAGACTGTAGGGTTGAAGTCCCACTACGTAACTACTATAAGCCCAATAGTTTGAGTTCCAGCCAGACCACGGAACAAATTAGTGACAAGTGTGTTCACTAAGAGGCAAAAATATATATATACAATAACTCAAAATGGCAATAGTAACAAAATAATATCGATAATATACCAACCGTGATATTATTAATAATGGTATTATTAGTAGTGCTAATATCAAGGGCACAAGGAAAATTAATAATAAAATTATTAGTGATAATATTAATACCGAAGATATTGATAGCACTAATATTTATTATAAAAAAAAAACTAATAGCGAGAATATTAATAACGTTAATGTTGATAGTGCTACTAATTAAAAGTAAAATTAATAGTGATAATAAAACAAATTGAAAATGATATCCTTATTCGGTACTTAGCTACGGGTCCGGGTTCCAGCCACTTCAGTTCAATGTTCAGGGTGTAGGTACAATCTATCACCCAATTGATAAATATTCCACGATCACAGCCGGTAAATCGGGAACACCAAAATTGAAACTGCGCCGAATATGAAACGAAAACCATAAAATCCAAAATTAGAAGCAAAAGGGAAAATAAAAACCCTAGAAGAAATAGGAAAAGCCGATATAACAATCAAACATAGTTACCAGAGATTATCAATTAACTTACCTCAGTTCGAAGAGGGTTTACAAAATGGAGGATGCGTGGTCTCTTGAAGAAATTTGTTCGGTGGTAATTGAACCAGGAATAGCAGTATAATTAAATCCCTTGCGGCAAAAATAACGACTGCCAAATATAAGACTAGCTATCAGTCGAAATTCCAAAATAGTTGTGCAAATCAAATCCCGTTTACAACGGTATAACTAACAAATCCAAATCAAACTCGCACCAACACACAGCTATTCACTTTGAAAATCGTCTTCGAAAACACGTTCCTCTAATTTTACTAAATTACGATCGCTTGAAAATTATTGTCAATCAAATTTGACAATTCAAAATTTTGAAATATCAAACTTATATTAAGCACACTGCGTGTGAACAACACACTATCGTTTTGATAGCAAGGACACAGTTCGCCGTAAAAATGAAAAACGAAATGGAGCAATAGGAATGAAGTTAATATATCTCAATCTAATATATATCACACAAAACGAGACCTAATTATATCAACCTTTATAAAATAAAGTGATTAATATATGTGAATTCCAGACCATAACAGTATACACTTGCTTTAGACCTTGGAGAGTGCTGAGTGCAGCTGTAATTACTAGAATTTGTCTTCTCAATTTTCTTCTAGTTTTTAGTTCTTCTCATATAGCCGTTGTTTTACCAGTGTAGATGTTGCAGTGAGGTAACAATTATTGTGCAAATTACTGCTACTCCCGCGTTAATCTTGGATAATTCTGTGAATAAGTTGATGGGTTCTGGGTATTTTGAGGTTGTTTCTAAGAATATTTTGTTGATTGTTTTAAAAAAGGTTTTAGAAATAAATCTGTATCTTTAATTTGAATTATTCAAAAAGGGAATATATATTTAGGAAGCAATGAGTACTTGAATTGTTCGATATTGAAATGTGTGCGAAAAAGTCTTTTAACATGAGGAATTTTGCGATTTTTTGAATTTCCTTGTAAGATGTAGGATGAGGAAAAAACTTTTTCGCATGATACATTTTGTTGGTTAGTAGAAATTTTTGAAGCACATTTTAGGGAAAGATATTCACGACGAAGTTCTAGAGAAAGTTTATCAAAAAATACCCTAATACTATGAAGTGAACTTGTTTGAAAAGCTCCTATTTGCTGTTTTTAAAACTTTAGTCTGTAATACGTCTAACTTTTTGGGGTCTAGGTAAATTGTTCCAAAGCAATTATTCGAAATCACTTATTCGAAATCAATTGTTCGAAAGTCAGTTATTCGAAAGATCAATTATTCTAAAGTAAATTATTCGAATAGCATTTATTCGAAAGACAGTAGTAATTGTTGAAAAGTTATTATTCGAAGCAAAACTTATACTTTGTTAAAGTTTGTTTAAATTACTATAAGATAATGCAACATTATTAATTAATATAACTATTATAAGTAATCAAGTCAATATTGGTGCCCCAATAAGGGAGTTTTAAAAAATAATTTCTATTCAAAAATTCAAATCAATTGTAAACAATATCAGCTCAGACTTACGGTCTAGCTACTTAAAAACAATTAACAGAATTAAAGATATTATAGAAAATGAGTATTAATAAAGTGCCCTAATAAGGATGTTTTGAAAAATAGGTAATAATAAAATTTGTTTAAATTACTATAAGGTAATGACACATCATTAATTACTATAACTATTCTTAGTAATCAGGTCAATATTGGTGCCCTAATAAGGGAGTTTTGAAAAATAATTTCTATTCAAAAATTCAAATCAATTGTAAACAATTTCAGCCCAGACTTACGATCTAGCTAGTTATTAATGGTTTTATGTTTGTCAAAGATAAACAAGTCGACAGCAAAATATATTGAAAATGGGAACACTTCCACGAATGTAAGAGTTATAAATAACCGAGAAAGTATTCAAAAAGGACCCGAAGAACACAATCATAGTAAAGATGCTGCCCGACTTGAGGTCACCAAATTTTTAGACAAAGTAAGGGACAGTGCTAAAATTACACAAGATACACCCCAATACATAATATCCTCTCACTCACCAGCAGTGAGTAGTTATTAAGCAGGACGTTTGCCAGATATCAATAACATAAAAAGAACCATTCGAAACATCAGGCATAGAAACGACGGTGAACCTGCTATTCCACAATTCAGACGGGTTATTATTATTCTAGACACTTACCAACAAACCACCAACGAAGAAGTTTTTACTTAATTTGACAATGGAGTCACCGATTCCAGAATTTTAATTTTTGGAACACAAATGTCTCTAAGTATTCTGGAAAAGTCAGATCACTGATTTATGGATGGAACTTTTAAAACAGTACCACATCTATTTGCATAATTATACACCATCCACGGATTGAAAGAAAATTACGCCATTCCACTACTGCATTCACTTCTTCCTTATAAAACAGAGAGTACGTATACAAAAATTATACAAGAGATCAAGAACCTTTGTCACACAGCTGCACCAACTACAGTTTTAATAGATTTTGAAAAGGCAGCGGTGAACACATTGTGCATAACCTTTCCAGAAGCCACAATAAAAGGATGTTCCTTTCATTTCTGCCAGTGTCTGTATAGAAAAATCCAAATATCCGGCTTAAAAAACCGATATGATACAGACGCAGAATTTGCTCTGCATATAGGGATGCTAAATGCCATAGCATTTGTTCCTGTTGAATTTGTTGAATATGCATTTAACAAGTTACAGGACACAGATCTACTTCCAGATAAAGCCTTACCAGTTATCGATTATTTCAAGGACACATAGATAAAGGGGTTCAAATTATCGAACTCCCCTAATCAGGTTGACTAGTAACCTCAGGGTCGGATTCCTGTAAATAGAGAGAAGAAAATGACTGATTGAATGTGAACGGGCCTTTATTATCTTATAACCTCGATGCCTCGATCGTTGTCAAAAGTAAAATTTATAACCAACAAATTACATGTATCCGAAATGTGGACTATTATTAGGAACAGAAGAAAATTATTATGTACAAGGCGTTCCCACAACTATTCTTACCTTTAACTTACATACACTTATAATATATAACCCTCTAAGTGGGTGGTAAAAGTGCGGTTACGTAGAGTACTCTTCGTATTACAAAAAAAAACCGGGTAGGTGGATATTACAATTAATAAGTATATATACAAAAGAAATTGAGTATTTAATCAGGTATTTAACTCTGTTTGTTGTAGGCTGAGTCTCAAACAACCTAATCTCGTTAGTAGATGGGGCCCTCCGAAATATAGGGTTAGAAAAAGGAACCGTCTTACTTGTGATTAAGTGAACTCAATGAAGGACGATGTCCAGTTAGGTAGCTTCCTCTTGATGTCGGTAGGTAGACCGCTATGAAAATTACTTCATATTCGGTTATCTAATTGTCTTTTCTCTGTTGCTAGCACGCAAACGGTGAAGTGGAGAAGCCCTATTCTATATGGAGAGGTGGAGAGAACTTGCACACAGCCCTTAGAAGTATTCCTCTAATAAAAGCGTTACTCAGAATTGTAAATCGGAGCGAGCGAAGGAAGGAATGCACTAATGAAAGGAGCGAACCAAGGAGGTCTGAAAAACATTGACGATTGTAACTATTATGTATACAGAAGGCTGTTGGGAATATAGGTAAATGAACTAATAACTCATTTTGAAAAACTCACCCTTGATGGTATGTGACCTTTTAGATTATTAATAATTAAATTCACACTTTTAGCCTATACAATATCCACCACTAGGTGTATGAATCACAAAGATCACTAACAATATATCGGACTAAAGGAATCTATGGTTTTTGCAAAGGAATAAATCCTAGAAAATCCTAGTTAAAATCTTGGCACATGCCACAATCAGAATCCAAGCAAAAACTGGGCCAGGAAGGAAGTTCCACAAAATGGCCAACAAAAGTCAATGTCTTAGCAAGAAGGCCCTGACTACAAAAGGGTAATAGGATAATTTCTGGTAAGACTGTGGTCATTATTTATAAATTTAGAAGAATCTGACAACTGAAGGAGTTAAAATTGACATGTAAACAATAACAATAAAAATAAAGCTTTTTAGTAATTAAATGAGCTAGAGTTATTGTTCAAAGTAGCGAAATATATTTACTTACATTATAAATTATTTATTAAGGTATTAATTATTATTGAATATACTCCAGGTGAGATTATACTCTATTACAAAACATTATTTTATATTTTACTACAAAATATGTTTGATAAAAATGGATATTTTATGAATTTATTTAATGGACCCATTTTATTGATTTGTATACATTTATATACCACACACTCTTAAATCGAAAGTTAACTAAAGAGATTAGCATAGGTTATAGTAGAATAGGTAAGTAATAGATTAGTTTAGTAATTAGAGTAGCTTAGGGTAAGTTAGAATTAAATAGAAGTAGAATAGTGTACATAGTTAAGCGTAGGATAGATTAGAAGTAGAATAATGTAAATAGTTAAGCGTAGAATAATTTAGAATAGTGTAGTTTAGTTTAGAGTAGCTTAGAATAAGATAGGCTAGCAAATAGAATAAGTTAGAATAGTGTAAATTAGGTTATTTAAACTGGAATAGATTTAGGTAGAATAAAACCCGTAACAAGTCGTCCAGAGAGAAGAGAGAAACGACGAAACTCTAAATTTCCTTATATGGAACTGTTTCGCTGCTGCTATCACAGGATTAGCTAAAACTAATAACGCCGTAGAGGATTGAGCTTCGAAATACCAACTTTTTAAGTACTCTAGAGCTTGTTAAGTTGTCGCATATAGTACAATTCACTTCTAATAATGGCGTTGTACACACGCACACGAGCACCCATGCACGCACGCTCACAAGCACACACGCATACACGCACACACGTACATACGCACATAAGCATATATGCACACACGCATACATGCATACACGCACACACGCACCCACGCACACACACACACGCACACACACACGCACACACGCACACACGCACACACGCACACACGCACACACGCACACACGCACACACGCACACACACACACACACACACACACACAGGCGCACACATGCACACAAGCACACACGCACACATTCACTCACGCACCCATGCATACACACACACACACACACACACACACACACACACACACACACACACACACACATGCACACACTAACACCCTCACACATACGAGTACATCATCGCGAAAATAGTTTAAACATATTTAGGGTCTCGAAAACTTAAATATCCTTCGAAAACGGGTTATAAAAAAATCATGATTCCTATACATTCCTAATCTGTATACAGACAGGAAAGTAAAAAACAGTGCCATTTTGTTTATACAATAAATAATACAAGAGACTACTACGAGGACTTAAATGAAGAATGCTTTAAAAAGTGGTTTACTGAAGTGTTATAATATGTTGAACAAAATTCAGTTAATGTTCTAGATAACGCTTCTTATCACAGCCGACGAGTTGAACGCATTCCGACCATGTCCAGTAGTAAAGCTGACATGCAAAGCTGGCTTTGGGATAAAATAATAACATTTACTAAGGGTATGATTGAAGTGGAATTAAAGGACCTTATAAAGGAAAAACACCATAAATACGTTCATTATGTTTGTCGACAAAATGGCCCGTGATCGTGATATTGCGTTACTAAGGCCCTCACTTATCATAGCAAATTCAATTCTATTGATCTTATTTGGGCGCAAGTGAAAGGGTTTGGAATACATTTAAAATATCCGATCAACGTCAAAATATTAACAGAATCCTATTTCTAACGTAATTAAGTAAATTATTAATATGAGAAGCTTGAACAGTATGATTGAAACGATATTTGAACCTTTAGTCATAACTTAAAGTTCCGACTCTAAAGACGATTCCAGTCATAGTTCTGCAGAATCAATGGATTACGATAATTTATAAAATTTGAAATCATCTAATTCGCCTAATTTACAGAGTTTCATAATAAATAAAATTATAAATAGATTATAATAATATATAATAGATAACCAACTCACTTTTATATATTAATGTTCACTAATACCCTATTTAAATAATAAATTTGCCACTAGATTGTTTCTACGCCACTGATAGAATGCATTTTGGCAATGAACATGCTTGGATGACTAGTATGGCACGTAATACCGACAGCTTATGCAGTCATATGGCGCGTGATATCCTTGTAATACCATTCATAATTCATTGGTATAGTACGATGATTGTACGTGAACAATAATGAATCACCTTGTCTAATATAATGTTCGAGTAAAGTTGATATATTTATTTTGAGTGTACTAATGTACTTTCGTGTAAATTGCGTTTAGAATCAGTGGCGGCTTATCCTAAGGCGCCAACGGGCCGTGGCATTAGAGCAAAATATGTCGACAAATATTCCTTTTTTATTTTAGTTCAATAATTATCGCAATTGTCGGGTTGAATTACTAAATGATGAATATATGTAAATTATTTATCATTATGTAAGTTGGTCCCGACAAATAAATTCGCGTCGTGTTATTCCAAGACACAACAAATACTTCAAGCGACTGATAATTCATCGGTATAGTACGATGATTGTACGTGAACAATAATGAATCACCTTCTTACGGCAGCGTAGAAGGGCCACACTTTTTAATTTTTTTTTTATTTTTAAAATTCCTTGTTTGAACATGGAATTCCCTGTTCGTGCACGGAATTCCGTATTCGAACACGGAATTCCGTATTCGAACACAAAATTCCCTATTCAAACACGGAAATCTATAATTCCGTGTTTGAACACAGAATTCCGTATTCGAACACGGAATTCCCTGTTTAAACACGGAATTCCTTGTTCGAACACGGAATTTTATTTTCTAACTATAAATTTAAATAGCGTATTTATAGGTTACTCTTGGGTGACCTGGGGATCTTGGAGAGGGATGGGTAATTACAGATTCTTTGAATATTCTCAGATTTTTATTTTTGCCGACTTTTGAAAAGAGGTGTAAGTTGTACCAGAAGTCTTGCCCTCTTTGGCCCCTACATAATATTTATCCTTCAATATTATTTCCAGGTCAGTCTTATTTCTTAGAGTCTAGTCCCTGATGTCAATTTCATTTAAATCGGATAAAAATAACGCCCTGTATAGCGTTTTAAATTTACCCTCATTGCCTCTCTAGCCCAGATGATAAGAGAAAGATAAAGTGAGGTGGTGTTTTCTAAATGGAGGACCGGTTAAAAATTGTGTTGCTTGTGTTTCTATTAAATTGTACTATCAAAAAATGGTGGTGCTATTTAAAAAACTCGTGATGACGTCATATTTCGAAAAATGATGACACGTTATAAAAATATACTTATAACAAAATATGCGCATTTAAAAAACAAAATCCACTTCTGAATGGAAATGGATAAATAAGTATCTCCGTCGTGTATGGAAACCAAAGGTCAAACGTTTCGGTGTCAATCGTACACCTTAAAAGTTAATTTAAGATAAAATTGTTCTAGTACAGTATTTGGAAGCAATTATGAGGATTCTCAAAGCATTCGTATTCCCCCCTTTATGAAGTTTCCAAGCCCCCCGAGAACGTCCTGTAAATATGTTATTAAAAAATATAGCTCGAATATAGAATTCCTTGTTTGAACACAGAATAACTAATTTCCGCGTTTAAATACAGAATTCCGTGTATGAAGAGGGAAATCTGTAATTATGGCAATTCCTTGTTCAAACACGGAATTCCTTGTTTGTGTACGAAATTCTTTGTTTGAATACGAAAATTCCGTGTTCGAACAAGGAATTTTAGATTTCCATGCTCGAACAAGGAATTCCGTGTTTGAATACGGAATTCTGTATTTGAACAAGGAATTCCGTGTTCCAATAGTGAGTTCCGTGTTTCAATACGGAATTCTGTGTACGAACAAGGAATTCCCTGTTTGAACACGGAATTTTAAAAATTAAAAAAATGTTTATTTTGAGTGGAGTATTATTGTGATAGCAATATAAATATATACAGTGCATATTATTTTGTATTAGGCATAGCTGTGCATTCACAGTGAACATGTGGCAACTACGATATCCCCGCTATCGCTATGTACTCTGGTTTTATCACCGACATTCGGTTCGGCTAATATCCCATCACCATATCTTCTTATTTTAGTCGACGACTGGCTGTTGCTATTTTATTAACTCATAAGTGTAATTATAGTTAGTTATCTAAATATTTTTATAGTTAGTTATCTAAGTTTTATTATAAAGGTAAAGATTTATATACTAGTCGTAGGCCTTACACGAAAAACTAAGTTCTGTATATAATATTAGAGCTTTTGATAAAAATGACATTGATTAAAAAAATTGTATTTTTGAGTTGTCTGTTAATACTTTTCCAAATAACGATATTTTCGTTATCCTGGTGTATAATAGGCATTTTCATCATGCGATGCAGCCGTCCTCTTAAAATAGCGGTAATTTAAAAGTTTCGTACTTTTCTGATCAACAATGGCTTAGAAAGCAATATTATATATATAGAGACAAATTAATCATTAGAAAAATAAAATATATGTTGCATGTATCACTTTTTTATAACTCTATGGAAGCACAATTGAAAATTAAAAGGTGGTTGAAGTGTCATGAACATTTGCAACAAGGGAAAAAGTGTGCTGATTGAGAGGGTAGGTATCAATACTTGTTTACTGCGTAAAAAATTAATGAAAACAAACAATAATTGTAACTCTATTGTACTGAACTATGCCAACTAACTATTGGTACCTACTTTGCAAAAACACTTTAATTAACATAAAATTTAATAGCGAGTATAATGATTAAAATAAATTATTTAATATTTTGAGGATCAACATGAAATTTTTAATCATATAACTGTGTATACCAAAGTAGTATTTACTATTAAAAAAATATTGTGTAATACTAGATAAAGATTTCTTCTGTTGAATCTATTTCTCTATAAAAATGTAGTGAACAAAATATATGTAACTTTGTTAACATCATCAATCGATCGAAAACCTTTGTCACTTCGACCACATGATTTTACACATACTGCACAAGGCTTTGGAAAATTTATAAAATATGTATTGCCTTTGAATGATTTATACCGTGTGTCACTTTTACATTTACATACTCCATACAACACCGTTTCGTTGTTTCTTTTCGTACAGATAACATAATTATAATTATTATTGATTTCAAAAATGTATTACTTTATTTTTCTTTTTTTTTAAAATGAATATACTTAAATTAATATTTATTTAGTATATTTTTTTCACATGAGCATGTTAACATGTCTGTTTACAAAAAACAGTACGAAAAAGATGGCTGATACAAAAGCATGCACACAAAAAATATTGTTATGAAAAGTCCTATTAAAACAACAATTAACCCCTGCAATGCTTTAAAACGTTCAACGTTTCCAATTGTATGAAAGTCGATGGATAACATTTTGAACATCTAATTCATTAATTATCACCAATGGGATAATACATTCTTCTTACCTAGTTAATCCTATAAACGTTACATTAAATAAAGTTTTCTGTTGTTTTTTCATAATTTGTTTTAATGTATTTTTGATGTGATGGAAAAAATTAAATGTGTTAGCATTTCATAGAGGTAATAGACTTTAATTAAATAAAAATATTTTTTGCTCACATGAAGTTATTATCGAAAAAAAAAAAAAAAGTCGTAGATGATCATATTACTGAAAAATCAATCGAAATACTTTTCTAATGATGGGCTACACATGGTATATTAAGGGGTTGGAGAAGTGGAAGGGATGGGATTGACACATTGTAAAAATGTAACACCTTTGGAATAAAATCGACCTCTTTCAGCATCTGTTTAAAATACAATGAAAACCATCAAACATTTATTTAAATAAAGAACAAATCTTTGTTTTAGATTGAAAGAAAAGCTGCTGTTGCCGACCGGTATATTTTTGCTAGTTCTATATTTGATATCATGTTTGGGTTTTGGTTTCGCCATTTTATTTGTTTATTTAGTAAGTTATTATTGTAATTTAATTTATTTAGGTAAACTTACGTGTGTAGTAGTAACTATTTCAAGTATTTTTAGAGGAATAAGCTAAGCTGTAAATGTCCTGATGTATAATTTTTGCAGGAAATACGTTTAAAAAAAACTTATTTGCTCTTTAGTAATATTGTTGTTTGTTCATACGTCAACTACCTTCAAACAAAGATGATATAAATTCAAAACCAAAATAACTTTTCACCAGAAAAATATTTTGTTTTAGGAATTTTTACTTATATATTGCATTTAGTTATTTTATTTTAGAATCGTGACTGGAAAACGGTAATCCATGTATTTGCTTATATGGTTAATGTGATTATAGTTATTGGTTTTGCTGAGAAGATGAGCAATGAGGTAAATTTAAAGAGACAATAATTCCTAATTTCCTTTAGATCTTTATTGAAACCAATTGTGTGAGTCTTCAACAATACTAGTACCCACGTGACCAAATTGATGTCACCAGTTAGATGATAGTAAAATAAATAACTCCACCAGTAACCTCAAAATAATGATAGTATTTTATTTGAAAAAACTGGTAATTAATTTGTTAAAAAGTCACTAAAAAATGGTATTTCCATAAAACCTATTTTATGGGACAGGTATCTATTGTTGAAGACAAACTAAGATTCCCAAATGATGGCGGAAACGCACCACAGTGGATTGTAGGGAGGTTGAAGTGTGAAAAAAAAACATAGTAAACAAAATGTTAAGTACATATTTAGGTTGAGGATCAAAGAAAAAGGGTTCTTTATTACAATTCGAAAATAATTGAGATTAATGAAATGTTTGAGGAATGCTGACAACTCTGTCAATGCGTCAAAGATCGTGGAAATTTAAGGTAGTTACGGTACAGGAGAAAATGTTGAAATTAATTTCTGTAGATATGTGTATGAGATACATACTGATTTTAATTTATTACAAAATCTGTTTTTAAATTTTTTATTCGACATAACAATTTTTCTAAGGGTTGGTATGTGACACCTCAAAACATAACAAGAGTTACTAGTTCTTTAGATCATTGAGAGAACAATTCTTTATTATTAAAGAATACTATTTAGTAACAGTTAACAAATAACTATTTTAAATTAAGTCATGTAATTTTGATAAACCATTCATTTTTTGTTCCAAAACAAATATTTTTTAACCATTAATAAATCACATTTTAAATATTGTTTTCTAAATATTAAATAATGCTTTCTTAATTATTAATATTTATAAATATTTTCGATATACTATACTCTGTTTTTAAACTAAGAGGAGCGATTTGAAAAGTCCTATTTATACAGGGAAAAATAACTAAAAAGTAACTAGATATCATTTTAGTGGTAAATTTGAATTTGTCTTGTATCATTTCAAGAAAAACATTTCAAAACTTTGTTATGAATACATTGAAGTCAACGTTTTAGATAACCAACGAATAAAGATGATACTAAATTGTGCTCATTCCGTTTTTGATTTATAATTATTGTACTTTTATTTTTTCGTTACATCGTCTCATATCGCACCTCGCACCTGTATGATGCGGAGAATCACCCAAGGCAAGCAGAAGCAGCGAATACATGTCAGTAAAATGAGTAAAATGTCGCCTAACAAAATACAAAACATTTGTTTACATTTTGAGTTTAACATAGAGTTTTAATTCGATATTTTATTCATTGTTTTATAAGTAACTGTGATTATAAAATTATATACATTTTATAATAACAGAAAAAAAGGAAATAGTGGGTATTTCAATTTGATGGAAAAATTAGATAAATAGGAATGCCAGTTCTATTTGTTAAAATGATTTAAGCACCTATTATTACCTACCTACCCATAAAACATATTTAGGAGGAACTGTAGTTAAAGAAGAGCTTATTAAAAATTCAGAATTTTGGCAGGTACAAAAAATAATGTTTATTTTTATATTTCTTTAAAGTTTGGAGTGAGGGTAGCCATATGTGAGTAGTAGGGATTAAGTGTAAGGGTTAAAGAAAAGGTCCTTTATTTCTCACAAGTCAATTTAATTGGCGACCGGTTTCGAAGCTGTCACTTCATCATCAGGCACACCTAAATGGAATGTCAAGGAGTCAGTTGTAATAAAAAAAAAACAATTATAAAGCATGAACGGACTTTAACATATACAAAATAACAGAAAAAACACAAAAGAAGTTAAACAATAGTTGAGTCAAGGTTATTGTTTAACTTCTTTTGTGTTTTTTCTGTTATTTTGTATATGTTAAAGTCCGTTCATGCTTTATAATTGTTTTTTTATTACAACTGACTCCTTGACATTCCATTTAGGTGTGCCTGATGATGAAGTGACAGCTTCGAAACCGGTCGCCAATTAAATTGACTTGTGAGAAATAAAGGACCTTTTCTTTAACCCTTACACTTAATTTCTTTAAAGGTATAGTTTTATTATTTTATTTGTAATATTTTTTCTCAAAATTAAACTACAAGATTATCATTAGTTGTATGAATTTCCTAATTAATTAAGGTTTTTTCTTCAGGTAAAATGTAGCAAAGTTCTGAAGTATAATATAGGATATGTTTGCAGACAAGTGTTTCGAAATCAAAAAAATCAAATGGACAAGGATCATAACTATACGAATTTTGTCCCCACTAACAAGATGTTATATTCAACAGTGAAAAGTGTAAACTTGTTGGCAACAGATCATTAAATATATGTGGAAGTTTAAGAAAGTGTAATGTTACCAGATTTTATTATAATAATAATGCTTTTTATCATTCTCCTGTTTTTTTTGTAGATAATTGTTGCAATAAATTCCACATTGTGTATCAGTCGTCTTTGGTCTTCTCGAAAACATTTTTTTATACAATATAAAGCAGATGGTATATTTTTTTGAGGCATCCTTTAAGTCTTTTGAATATTAAATGTTTATTTGCAGGTAAGATAATATCTATCTTAATTTTGTATGATCATTTATAGTATAGACAAATAAAAATGATTAAGGCTTTTCATAAAAAAGGTGATTCGTAACTTTGTGTCAGCAAAAGGATTTCCTACATGCAATTTAATATATTTTTTTTATAAACAAAAGGTCTTTAGTGCTAGATTATATTTTTATTAATTCAGCAGTACATATTATGTTCCGGAATAAAATTCCATCTTCTGGTGCAGTCACAGCTTTTTAAAATTTAAAAAAACATTTAGGGACATAACAAACACTTTAAAATGATCATGGCCAAAACCCATCTATTTATTTGTGATAGTGTGTAGGTACCAGTGGTGGTTAAATAGCTTACAACTAGTTGATTAAATTAAAATAAATGTTTGACAAATCTTTTGCACATTCACAGATTTAATATGTGTCAGTGTAGTTATAATCTTTGCAGTCTATTTTGTAAACTACATTTAGTTTATTTGTTTTCTTGAGTTTGGGTTTAAAATTTGAAAATAACGTTTTCGTTGTATCCTTTCGTTTACGAGCAATTTTTACATTATTTCTAGAGAACATTTTTGACACTTATTTGGAATGGCCTTTTACATACATATAGCAATTTAATGTTTAAAAAGGGTGCCGAAACAAATGTTACAGTGATAACACTATATGATTTTGTCTATTTAAGTACCAAGCTATTTATTTAAAATAATAAAAGAAGTTATTTTTTTAGGTTCAATATTGACATTTTTTAAAGCCACAGAAACGGAATAAACACCACAAATTATGGACATATTCAGATGGGAATAGCACTTTTAAATATATCCAAAATATTTTGTTGTTTTAAATGATAATTAACAATTTTGTAAATGGTTAATTTTTAAATAAATAAAACTTACTTGAATATTTAGTTACATTTACATTTTGATTAGAAATTCATCACTATTTAGTTAAAAAAAAAAAAATCAGAAGTAGAACATCTAAAAGCAATGTTGACCAATTTATAGTATTGCGGAAAAAATGCTACCACATTCCTGAGGCTTAAATATAACGATTTAACCCAACTTACATCAGTCCAAAAATGGATAATTTCGGAAATACAGAGTGTTAAAAGTTCAATTTAGTTGTTCATGAATATTTTTTTTAATAATTAGTGTATTTTCAAAATGTTTGGCTTGGAGGGATTGCCGAATTAGGTGTAAAAGTTGATATTGCTTCATATTTAAATAAATTAAAAAATTTTAGTTTGTAACTACAAAAATTTAAAGCTGCTCTCATTTTTATTGTAAAATTTAAAGGAAGCCCTTTTATAAATCCAGATATCTCAAAAACAGCTGCTCAATTCTACTCTTACCACTTATACCTTGCAGATCAAGAATTTTTATTTAAAAGTTAAATACAGAGTGGCTTAAAAAGTAATCATTTTAAATGTGTGTAAGGTAACACCCTTTAAATTTTACAATAAAAATGACAGCAGTTGTAATTTTTGTATACTACACTGTAGTTTTGTATTTTTTTTTAAATATAAGTTAGAAAAACAACATATGAATAGTAGTATCTTTATTTTATAAATTTGCTATATTTTACTTATTAATAAAGTTGAAAAAAAAAACAGGAAAATGCATAAGAAGTGCCTATACAACATAATAAGTGAAAAGACAAAGTAAGTCTTGACATTTACATTAAAACAGAAACAAAAAACACAAACTACTCAATATGTTAATCTACATAAGAAGATTCGTAGTGTTTTTAGCTGCCAACCTCATTTATTTGTGCCTTTATAAATTCTATGGGATTTAACTAGCAGTGATATGAGGCAGCCACTACACAACTATATTGTTTCTTTAGCAATTTCATCGACAACATACAAATTATGCGCATCTTTATGTTGTCAAATTATTTTAATATTTTTAGTTTGTAACCACTCCTACATTTCAGATTTTCTTGATGACAAAGGAATTTTTTCAACTTTTTCGACTATGATATGATACATTTTCCATCACAAACATAGCATTATTAGGAAACTTTGTTAAAAAGTAGAAAACCAATTCTAAAATACTTCCTTCATGGTAAATGCATTTTCAGAATTAGCATGTATAACATTAAAGCATCTTCACTTTCTTGTAAGGCTTTTCAGGCCCATGGATAAACCTTACTATGACCTTCATCTAAGTAAAAGCTTGGCACGTTTTCTTTTCTACATTGATGGATTTTAAATCTACAGATATAGCATTCTATCAATACATTTTGACAATTTCTTTTCAAATATCTAAAATAATATACATAATAAATAAACAGTACATTTGACTGTTCAAATTTACAACTTACTTATGTTGTCTCAAGAAAGTATATAAAGATGAATAATATATTTGTGGCAAATCAAAATGTTTCAATTCTTGCAAAATTTTATTCAATCTAGGTAATTCATTTTTGAAAAAGAAATCTTGTACTATCTTCGAATAGCATTTAGAACCTCTCATCAAATGTTTTTAGAAGTCCTCGTCTTCCATAAATACTTTTTGGACTAGATATTGTTCCATTATTGCAGTATTATTTTAATAATCGGTAAGAAGTTGACTTTGCAATAACTGTAAGAAAAATGTTGAGTAATATTATTTTTAATTTGAAAGTAATGAGTAAAACTTACCGGTGGCTTGAGAAATTTTGGATATAACATCAACAATTTTGGTTGTTGTATTATTATCCAAAACCTATTTTACTGCTTTTCTGAGAGACCTGAATGGCCTAAACTCATTCGTTTTCGTTGTTTTGATGGACTCCGCGAGGAAATGCTATAATAGAATTCGATGTAGAAGGACCCATAATCGTAGAAGTTTAATACAATTGCTTACTAAAGTTTTGTAAAGAACTGTTATTAAAGAAATAAAATAAAAACTAAGTAATAATGATGAGATATCAAAGCAATAACAAAACTTAAAATATAAAATGTCAGAATAGAACTGTCAACAAATAACAATTAGGCTTGTTTTGGTTCTTTCACGAACTAATTCAGAATCAGTAAATTACACTCATTCACCTCAATAGGTTGACTATTATCGCGACGTATTCTTGAAAAATGAATTGGTCAACCGTATTTAAGAACTGGAATTGTTGGTTCTGTCTGAACCAAAACAAACCCACTATCAGCTAAAAAGTAATGTGTGAAACTGACTGTAATCTGACCAATCAGCAGTCTACAGAATTGCCAACTTAACTTCAAATCGCTCCTCTTAGTTTAAAAACAGAGTATAAAATATCATAAGTAAAAAAAATATTTCTTAACTATTATTAAATACAAAAATACATTTTTATTATTAATAATAATATATTTTCAGAATGTATTACATATTTAATAGTTATTTTCTCTAATCTTGTTTAAACTTTTAACCACTTGTATTACAGTCCCAGTAACACAAAAAGTTATAAAAAGTTGGTAGGTATAAAATTAAAACGCAGCAAAATATACGTAAACGACACGTTAATTAATTTACATTTTCTTAACTGATATACAACTTTAGAAGAAAAAGATTGTGGCACTGTGCTTTGGGGAAATGATTTTCCACACATAGATTTCAATTTATTTGAATTATGAATGGTACTTTCTACCCGACTGCTTTCCGGTTGCACAGGTATGTTATTTTTATACCGAGTTATTCTATTCAATAATAATTGGGATCAAAAAAGAGTTCTCTTTTTGGTTGGAACATAAGAAAATTCAGCGGAATTTCTTATATTTGGGTGAAGCAGGCTTACAGACAACAACTAGCCTTAATTTTAATTTGTTTGATAAAATAAATTATATGAAATATATTTTTATGACAACTCTGTTAGGATTTTTCACACCATCCAGACCTTCCATTATTTTTCATTATTTTCGTATTGAACTATAGGCTTACACTTTGACGAAACTAAGAAGACATTTTTATACAATCATATTTAATTTTTTTTTTAGTCTGAAAAGAATTATTTAGATATTTGTAAAATGCCTTGGACAAATTGGAATATTAAGAACAGAAAAATGTATTTGTTTCTTCTTATAAATACTTCTAAACCAACAAAACTATCTGCATACAATGTCGTGGATATAGACAATAGCAATGCAATACAGGTTAGTAAATAAATTATATTTTTTAAAAGTAAACTCTTAAATATTTATAGTACTAAAGTAACACAAAATTAATTTTAGATCAAATACAGTTTAACATTTTAATCAAGCCCACCATTTGACTAAACATGTATATTTTATTATAATAATTGGATGCCCATTTAATTTCAAACGATTATCTACTTGTGTGTATAAGTACAGCATGACGTAATTATGTTGTATTTTGTCTTGACTACTTAAACACACTTGAATGCTACTTGGACACTATTGAAAAACATACAATATCGATAATGAAATCAAATCAAATCCATCGTTCCGCAACTTGTCCCCAACTTCTCTAGACGAATCTTTATTCCAGGAAAAAGTGCAATAACTAAATTTAATAACCAATCCTTTGTTTACACTCATGGTACATTTATCCGCATATAAAATATCATGAAATTTATTTATTATCCATTTCCGATACCTATCATTACTTAACAACAGCAGACAAATGAAAAGGACTAGAAGTCAATTCAAATGCTACCCTACACATAATCTGTGCCTACACGTCTGACTCCCCATTAGGTATAAACAAAAAAAAAACTTTAAGAAATTTCAATTTGATTTATTCAAACTGTTTAGAGAAATGCCTGTCTTAGGTGGAAAGTAGAAGATTACCCCTAACCTGTGTTTTATACATTTAATAAGAATTGAAAATTGTGAATTTAACACATCGTAGATCGCAAATCGAAATCCGAAAGGTCAGAATTATTTGAAAATAAGTTTTTAAATAAATTTGAATATTCGGAAACAAATCTTAAAAATCCCCTTATTTTATTATTAAGACCCCAAATGTGAAAACAAATATTTGTAGATTTGAAAAAAAAAAAACCGTCATTTCCAGGTTTCGAACCCACATCATCACGTTTGCCGAACGTGTGCCTTACCGTCAGCCTGTCAATCCATTGACTGTTGAGATTCCTAATAGAAATTTTAGATGGTAGTTCTAGCCAGACAACGTTTAGTTTTCTTTTCAAATCTATAAATATTTGTTTTAACATTTGGAATCCGGGGATGGTCTTAATAATTCGTGAGGGGATTTTTGAGATTTGTTTCCAAATTTTTAAATTTATTTAATAAGAATTGTTGGAATAAGTTCTATTTGATTTATTTATTCCTTTTTCTAAACATGGTTTGAGTAAAGAATATTCTTTCGTATTTATCGAAGCTTTAAAAACTGACTTTAACTTGATAGTAAAACTATTAATTTTTAACCGACTTCAAAAAAGGAGGAGGTTATCAATTCGTCGCCATATTTTTTTTTATGTATGTTCAGCGATAATTCTTTAACACGGTGTCCGATTTCAATAATTCTTTTTTTGTTAGAAAGGGGCTACTTCAGGGGTGGTCCCATATAAATTTAATCAAAATCTAATAATTGGGTCCATGAGAAAATCTTCAAACTCTTCATTTTTTATTTATGTTTAGCGATAATGCTTTACCACCTTGTCCGATTTATATGATTTTTTTTGTTAGTAAGGGGGTACCTCAGGGGTGGTCCCATATAAATTTGGTTAAGATGTGGTGATGGCATCTGCACGTTTTTGAAGTCCCAAATTTCAGTTCTGTGAACCCACCATAATTTGCCCAAATCGGCCAGCATTGTTGCACTTCCGGTCTTCTTGTTGGAACGGTTTTTTAGTATGTTAAATATAGCCTATATCCTATCCAGTAAAATAATACAGATCAGTGGTAATTGCCCTAATAAATTGAATTTTTGACCCATTATTGACTTAAAGACAAAATATTTGTTCTGCACGACACATTATATTAACGTATTTTTGTTTAAACATCGAGCACTTTAACTTACTTCTTCACTTTTTTGAAAAACGACCAAATGCCACGTTTTGTCAAAATCTTTTAATCCTCAAATGGTAATTGCGTTTACAAGAGATATGTGAATCTTTACAAAATACACATATGGGATTAAATTTATATTTTCTGCTATGACTGTTTACTAAGACGAAAGCAGTGACATTTGAAAATGTATCAGGTATACATTCATCATATTGTCTAAAATTATTTAAACCAAAACCAGACCTAACTAATCAAATTTTTTTTTTTCACTTTCTACTTCTTTTCTTTTCAAAACTCCTATTTTATTGAAATAATAGTGCTATGTTGCGATATCCGTAGTAAACTTTCTAGTTAACATGATTCCACCAACGAGAAAAAACGTAGCTAAGCTCATTTCTAAAGTATCTAATGATCTAAGATGTGAGTCTAAGTTATCATAAAGCTAAGTTAAATTCTTTATTTTGGAATTAATATTAGCTGCAACTAAATTCAAAAGTTCCTAAATATAAACCTCAATAATCAAATTTTTACTACCAAAACAGGTTTAAGGACTATCAATAACTATTAAGTAATTCACAAGTGAGAGCAACATTTTCAACGATTGTACGTCTACAACCACGTTTGGATGCCTGTATGAGGCATTGAAACCTGGCTTCTATGTAAATTTGAGTATCCTCATAAATACGTCTAAAGTGGGCCCAAA
Organism: Psylliodes chrysocephalus; assembly: GCA_927349885.1. Taxonomy (NCBI): domain Eukaryota; kingdom Metazoa; phylum Arthropoda; class Insecta; order Coleoptera; family Chrysomelidae; genus Psylliodes; species Psylliodes chrysocephalus. The sequence continues at coordinate 29,550,814 of OV651825.1, forward strand.
ATACGAATCTTTTAGGATAAATCAAATCTTTTTTAACTTAATTATTTAATTAATTAATTTTGTTTCAGTAAATTTAAAGGAGCTGAAATAGAATCATTATTGTAATTAAATTCTACTTTAGCCTTTATTATATTGTACTTTCTTAGAACTGCATTTGCCTATATGTTTACCTCATCTATATCGGACTCCAACATTTTCAATAACTGTCGATCTAGATCCATGAAAATTTTCATCTATTGTTTTAAAAATGCAGATTTTCATGAATTAAAGCTGTTTCAAGTAAGTTTAGAGTTTCCTCGTAAACCCTTTAAAGGATGCTCAGATTATTCCATTATTGTTTTAGTGAATAGCATATTTTCTAATTACAAATTTTAACCCTAATAGATTGGTGAGGTAAAATATATTTTAACAATAGATGAAGGAACTAAATTATTAAAAGAGAACGTTATACGACTTTCCAATTTTCCTAAGTGTTGTAGTATTGCCTCGAACCCTGGGAACTGAAACCTCAGATCTTGGAGGATACTGAGGGCTTCAGGAGCTTACTAAAGCTACTAGAGATACTGCCCTCTCCTTGGAGTTAGGTTTTTATGGATACCAATACTCTTAGAGCCTATAGTGTTCGAAAATACATACACAGGCCACTTTTGAAATCTATGGTACCATCTCTCTCACAGAGAAATTAATACATAATTATTATCTAAAATAAAGTTTTATAAATGCATAAGGCGAAAATAAGTCATTAGGCACGTAGGTACGTCTTATTTAATAAAGTAAACTGATAATGTTAACTGCAATTAACAAAAATCTGATGTGTCCAACACATGACTTTCCTATCTAGTTATTATAGGCATTTTCCGGTTATTTTGTACAACCTATTGCAGCATCTCTATAAAAATGTTTAGAGGATAAACTAAATATATACATTTTACACATACATTTACCTCGAAACATTTTTTTATAGATATTCATTGAAAACGAAAATACTGAAAAATTTAAATTTAGCACTTTTCCATTACGGTCCATTTTAGAAAAATTATGTATAAACAAAAATTATAGAAATCGATATCGCAAACAACTTTTAGTTCAACAATTTTCATAAAAATTTTGTCAAATTTCTCGAATACGGACCATTTCAGGAAATTTTGACAAAAAGCAAAAATTATAGATAATAATATTAGAAGTAACTTTTATTTGAACAATTTTCTTCTCCAAACATAAATAACAGATATATTCCATAAAATATAAAAACGGCCTCCCATAAAGTACCCCCCAGATGTTCCGACTTTGTCCAAAATATAATCATTTTACGTCAGGCCGAAATAAACCTTAAGTTTAAAATTTAATGTTTTTTTCCTTTATCCGTTTTTGAGTTTTCTTCAAATTTCAAAATTTACACATTTTCTCAAATATCTCGAATACGGTTCATTTTAGAGAAATTATGTATAGGATAAAAATTATAGAAAATTATATTACAAACAACTTTTATTTAAACAATTTTTATAAAAAATTATTTTTTTTACATTTTGTCAAATTTCTCGAATACGGACCATTTTAGGAAAATTTTGTATAAAACAAAAATTATAGATAATTATATTAGAAGTAACTTTTATTTAAAAAATTTTCTTCTCCAAATGTAAATAACAGATATATTTCATAAAATATAAAAATGACCACCTATAAAGTACCCCCAGATGTTCCGATTCTGCCCAACATATAATCAGCTCATTGGAAGCTAAAACAAAGCTTAAGTTTAAAATTTGGTGTTTTTCTACACACACACACACACACACACACACACACACACACACACACACACACACACACACACACACACACACACACACACACACACACACACACACACACACACACACACACACACACACACACACACACACACACACACACACACACACACACACACACACACACACACACACACACACACACACACACACACACACACACACACACACACACACACACACACACACACACACACACACACACACACACACACACACACACACACACACACACACACACACACACACACACACACACACACACACACACACACACACACACACACACACACACACACACACACACACACACACACACACACACACACACACACACACACACACACACACACACACACACACACACACACACACACACACACACACACACACACACACACACACACACACACACACACACACACACACACACACACACACACACACACACACACACACACACACACACACACACACACACACACACACACACACACACACACACACACACACACACACACACACACACACACACACACACACACACACACACACACACACACACACACACACACACACACACACACACACACACACACACACACACACACACACACACACACACACACACACACACACACACACACACACACACACACACACACACACACACACACACACACACACACACACACACACACACACACACACACACACACACACACACACACACACACACACACACACACACACACACACACACACACACACACACACACACACACACACACACACACACACACACACACACACACACACACACACACACACACACACACACACACACACACACACACACACACACACACACACACACACACACACACACACACACACACACACACACACACACACACACACACACACACACACACACACACACACACACACACACACACACACACACACACACACACACACACACACACACACACACACACACACACACACACACACACACACACACACACACACACACACACACACACACACACACACACACACACACACACACACACACACACACACACACACACACACACACACACACACACACACACACACACACACACACACACACACACACACACACACACACACACACACACACACACACACACACACACACACACACACACACACAGACACAGACATCATCGCGAAAATAGTCAAAACGGATTCAGGGGACCTCAAAACGTAAAAATCCGTCGAAAACTCGAAGTCGAAAAAAATCATGATTCCTATACTTATATCTGTATACAGATAGGAAAGTAATAGAACATTTCTGCAAGCAAATTAATAAATATAAAGTTAATAATACCAAAAAAAGTCAAGCGAGTTATAAATTTCAAAATGGAACTTTTATTTTTAAACATTTTATTAAGTATAAAATACACTTAAATGGATATCTGAATAAAGCTACTTCAAATAACAGCTTTAAATAACAAAAATAATAAGATTCTACTCCTATTTATAATGTAAAACTGATTATTAATCAAAGATAATTTATTTATATCATAAAAGAGATTCTCAATATATAACTAGCGTACATAGCAAAATGACGATCTTATTACATTCCAGGAGGTTTATATCTCTGAATCATACAATAATACCAAATAAAATTAATAAAAATTACCTGATATGCCTAGGCGGCACCAAATATTTAAAAAAATTATTCTCACGGCTGTTTTTAAATTAAGAGGCGTTTTGAATGGGCGTTAAAGCAAGAGTTACGAAAGATTCAGAGTGTTTGTTATTAAATATTGAGAAATTAATTAATTGAAACCTAAATAATTAATTTCAAGTAACAATAGCCTTACTATTAAGGCCAAAACATAAATATTTTATGTGGTATTGATTTTGTGTTACTTTAAGACCACATTAGAGCAGTTCAATATCCTTCTTCAGTTTAAAATATTTATTTTGTAGATGCTGCAAAGGGGATATGGATTTCTCAACCTTCTTATTAACAAACGAAATTAATTAATGTTTATTTATTGAAGCTGTAATTTTGACTCACTAATTAACTAGGATTGAATGCACATTGAATGCTCTGACCACAAAGACCTGCAAAAAGCTTTATATATACAAAGTGGCCCAGATTTATATGTACATAGATTAAAGGAAAATACGAGAATACCTCATGAAATATAGAGGCGGTACTACTACTGAAGTTAGCGCTGTCTAATGTTTAATTTTAAAACTAAATGGGGTTAAACACTTTAGTTATTGATCTGGCAACCTGGGGATGCGAAAAATGTAAGCGCAAAGTGAGGCCGGTCTGCCATTATTAATTAGTGCAATTTGTCAATTTTGTAGGTTATACTTCTAGTGCGTAATTAAATTAAATTTTTATTTGTGTTTGAACGATTTTTGAGAGTTATAATCTTTATAAAGTACATAGTGTCTGGATATCAAATACGTTTTAGCTCTAGCAATGCCCATTTAAGTAAAAAATCGATTGGAATATAATTTTTTAGGTTAGTATAAAAATTATCAATATCGTATACAGGACATTATTATGGCCCGTTTCTATAAAACCTGTAAAAAGTATGCTTTTAAAAATGCAAATATTTGGCCAATCTATATTGGAATATAGTATATTACATTACGAGGGTGGAAAGTGGCATTTCACACGAGTGGGAAATATTGCCGCACGAGGCATAAGCTGAGTACGACTATAACACGAGTGTGGAAAATCACTTTACACACAAGTGATGTGCAATATTTTTCCTACGACCACAAAATAATTTCATCAAAAAATGTAAAACCAGGTTATTATTAAAATAATTAAAATTTATTTAAAAAACTAATCAACAATAATTGTATTTATTCAATTTTTATATTTTTCGAAACAAAAATAAAAAAAAATTCTGCAACCACAAAGTTTTGAACGCGGGCCCGCGGATCCGTCGTGTAGGCCAAAGTTCAAATTGCATCTACCCTACAACCTGAGCTAATGGGTCTTATGTCAAATGCATTTTAAGTTTAAACAGAATAAAAAGCCAAAATAATGAGATGTATGTAGTTATTTTGAAATTATTTTAATAATTTGTAATGAAGTCATTTTTCATTACTATTTTTTTCTTATTCAATTGCCGAATTAGTATTCTTATTAATAATTTTAAATCTAACTTTCATTAGAATCCGGCATGTCAATTTAATAAAATTAATTATTCGTTACTATTATAATTTATAAATCAACTTTTTGGCTTCACCCTGTATCTATTATTTTGAAATATATAATAATCCGAAAATTCATAGTACTTTCACAATATAGCAATGGTTTTCAAAAGTCATTTTAAACCAGGGTTTTGAATTTATATTATAGAAATTTTTAGATTTGGGAATTTATTATTTTTAATATTTTTACACGATAACGAACGCCGGCAGCAAGCACCGTCCCCTTCTCGAGTACCTTTTCCCACTTAAGTTGATCATGCGTGGAACATTGGTAAATATTTTTGACCCGAGCACGAGACCATCGCGATTCGCGACAGAAATTTTTAATTCCATTCCGAGCGATCGAAAGAGTCAGTCGACAAATTTAATAGCAGCACCGCGAGCTAAAACCGTATTTACCACAGTTAGTACAAAAAACCCGTTTTTATTTTTTGCCGTAGCATCGAGTTTAGATAAGATTTAAAACTGAATTAAATTAGTATATTTAAACACCGTTTGAGATCACATTTTAACACGTAAATAATTTTGTAAAAATTCCGAAATTTAATAATTAAATTAAAGTCGAAGAATAGTTTCTTGTTTTGATATTGACCGTGTTTATTTTTTTTATTATCGTCTTCGAACGGTGAGGACTGCTTCCGTTATAAATTGACTTTGTAAAGAGAATTATTAAATAAGTAAATTGGGAAAAGATAGGAATTAGAGTGATCATTTTTTTTAAATTTAGATAGACTTTTAAAAGAATAGATTTGTTAAATTCCTATTTGTAGGAAATAAGGGAATTAAATATTTTTTGTTGGTTTAGTTTGACTGTTCGCGATATTTTTTTTTTTTACTAAAGGGGAGGGTATCATTTCCTGTTTTGAATATAAAATTTCCGTTCCTTTATTTTCCCGTCCTGGCTACTTCCAAATAACTCACTGAGTGCTTAAAGTTCCGTGTGTTATTTTCGTTCCTAGCTTTCCGCAATTAACTCACTGAGGGCTTAAAGTTCCGTGTGTTAATTTTCCATCCTGTCTATTCCCAAATAACTCACTGAGGGCTTAAAGTTCCGTGTGTTATTTTCGTTCCTAGCTTTCCGCAATTAACTCACTGAGGGCTTAAAGTTCCGTGTGTTAATTTTCCTTCCTGTCTATTCCCAAATAACTCACTGAGTGCTTAAAGTTCCGTGTGTTATTTTTCTTCCTAGATATCCTTGTCCGACTTGGGGTTGTAATAATAAATAACAATAAGAGGTAGTGTGGGTTTGATTCACCGTAGCTTGCTCATTGTATTCAGGGGTTTTAAAAACGAAACAAACATTTAGAAAGATTTCGAGTGGTCCTCACGAGTTACAGAAGTGCCGAAGTTTAATTTTTTTTATTCATACTAGCCTTGATTTAAATTTTGATTTACTACCGTAAATTTTTGAATTTTTAAAACTAATATCCTTGGTTAAAATTTTGATTTGCTTTGCGATTTAAACAATTACCGTAAATTTAAATTGTTGAATCCGTATTATCCATGATTTACAATTAGATTATTTTTTTTCTCGATTTGAGAGTAATTGCCGTAAATTTAGAATTCATATTATCCGAGATTTAAATTTTGACCTTAGTCTGAGATTTCCGAGTACAATTTTTTTTTGTATACGCGACCCCTTTACCGTATCCAGTTTAAGCAGTCTGATTGAGAATACCTGCCAACTATATCAGCCGTTCGTTACCGTTTTGCCATTGCTTCATTTTTTTTTTGTTCAGGGTTTTATAACCGAGGGTGGGCGTTGAAATATCTTATTTTTTTTTTTTAGTGTATATAGTTAAATCAATATATGTGTCAAAATTACCGTGACTGTTACTGAGTTTACTAATCACCAATTTACTTCCCCCTTATTTTTCAGCAGTGAGAAATTCTTTGCAACCACAAGTAATGAATAAAGCCCATTACTTGTGGCTACTAATTATTTGAGTCTAAGTAACCTTTGACCCCTGGAATTTTTCATCTCCATCTGTGCTGCCCGAGTACTTTCGACGCTGTTTCGAGAGTTTGTGGAGTAAACCATCACCAAAAATCTGGCGCTCGAAAACCGTCCGTAACCAGCGTCATTCGTAAGGAACCGTTTTCTCTGAGGCGAGAAAACCCCTTACAAATTGTTAAAAATAAATATCTAGGATCTAAGTTATTCATCAATTTTAATAATTTATTTATCATATCGATTTTACTGTTAATAGGGACATTACATAAATCAAAATAGAAATGATGCGTTTGACGTTATGAGATAGCTGATGCGGAAATGTAAAACGAGGTTTATATTATAATAAATAAAATAGATTTAAAAAAACAATCAATAATATTCGTATTTATTTAATTTTCATATTTTCTAAATAAAAAAAACTAAAAAAACAAAAAAAAAATAAAAAAAACAAAAAAAAATTTTGCCTCCGCAATGCGTTTGACATTTTGTGACAGCTGATGCGAAAAGTAGCATATTCGTACACGTGTGATATAGGGCACTTTCTGTATGACTATATAGTGTGATATGTGTCACTTTCCTAAGTGGTCGTAGGAAAAATATTTTAACCATAGGTTCACGACTTCAAAATAATAATATTTTGCAAAATAACACTGGGTCAACTACTATCTACACAGAAAAAAATTATCATCTACATTCAAGAGAAGCTTTATATTTAAAAGATTACATTTGTTTGAAATAAAGCAGAGTTTGCTTCAAATAATATTTCTCGATATAATAAGAAAATAAATTTTGAGTGAAGTGTAGGCAAAATCTTGTATTTTAAGATTTATAATAATTAATCTGATAATAAATTATTTCGTTTGAGTCTAGAATTGTTAATTAATCCAAGAAAGCTCTTACGTTTATTTTAAGTATAATATGCTCTTAAAACCGACTCTCGCGTACTTGATTCAATGTTATAAAAGGAGTCGATTTAAAGCATTTAAATTTCAGAACAAAAATTAAATAATTCGAATTAAAAATCTATGTACTTCACAAAAGATTAGCAAGTACAAATTCACTGCACGGTGTTGCCAGCTATAACTTATTTTAAAATGCCAACCACTTCACTGACTGGTACATGTTGAGATGTAGTAGTTATTATTCGGAAGTCGTCACAACGCATTTATAGAGACACAACGCATTTATAGAGAATCTGGCAAATTGGCATTAGCACGTGTTTATCCTATCGTTAGTGTTGCGTTCTACTTTTTGTTAGAAATTCTTTGTGATTCAATTAATAAGTGTATGAATAAATTAAATTGAAATGGAAGATTTGTTAGATGGATGGGGCCCCAGCGACCTGATACTAATATTTAAATGCAAGTATATTTAGTGCACTTCTTGTTAGGTATTATATTATATATAAGTAAATTTATAATCATAAGAACACGAAACAATCTAAAATACTAGTAGTAGTAGAATATCTTGTAGTATCTACTAGTGTCTGGCTGTACAAGTGGTGAGTAAAAAAAGTATAATGTCGTTATAAAAATATCTCAGTAGAAATTATATTTCAACCGGTCGTTAGTTATAAGGTTATTTTTTTAAAAGTCAAGTTAAATCTTTTAAATATGCCATTTTAATTCATTTTGGTTGCTGGAATTGCACAGTGTATATAGTAATTGGGTTTTATTTTAAAAAGAATATATGTTTAAAATTTAATTTATATCTCATGCAAGAGCCACGTAAAAACAGAATTTGCTTTGTTTAAAAAACGAATAGAAGCAACTAGATTTGGAACTAGAACTAGAACTAGAACTGGAACTGGAACTAGAACTGGAACTAGAACTAGAACTAGAACTAGAACTAGAACTAGAACTAGAACTAGAACTAGAACTAGAACTAGAACTAGAACTAGAACTAGAACTAGAACTAGAACTAGAACTAGAACTAGAACTAGAACTAGAACAAGAACAAGAACTAGAACTAGAACTAGAACTAGAACTAGAACTAGAACTAGAACTAGAACTAGAACTAGAACTAGAACTAGAACTAGAACTAGAACTAGAACTAGAACTAGAACTAGAACTAGAACTAGAACTAGAACTAGAACTAGAACTAGAACTAGAACTAGAACTAGAACTAGAACTAGAACTAGAACTAGAACTAGAACTAGAACTAGAACTAGAACTAGAACTAGAACTAGAACTAGAACTAGAACTAGAACTAGAACTAGAACTAGAACTAGAACTAGAACTAGAACTAGAACTAGAACTAGAACTAGAACTAGAACTAGAACTAGAACTAGAACTAGAACTAGAACTAGAACTAGAACTAGAACTAGAACTAGAACTAGAACTAGAACTAGAACTAGAACTAGAACTAGAACTAGAACTAGAACTAGAACTAGAACTAGAACTAGAACTAGAACTAGAACTAGAACTAGAACTAGAACTAGAACTAGAACTAGAACTAGAACTAGAACTAGAACTAAAACTAGAACTAGAACTAGAACTATAACTAGAACTAGAACTAGAACTAGAACTAGAACTAGAACTAGAACTAGAACTAGAACTAGAACTAGAACTAGAACTAGAACTAGAACTAGAACTAGAACTAGAACTAGAACTAGAACTAGAACTAGAACTAGAACTAGAACTAGAACTAGAACTAGAACTAGAACTAGAACTAGAACTAGAACTAGAACTAGAACTAGAACTAGAACTAGAACTAGAACTAGAACTAGAACTAGAACTAGAACTAGAACTAGAACTAGAACTAGAACTAGAACTAGAACTAGAACTAGAACTAGAACTAGAACTAGAACTAGAACTAGAACTAGAACTAGAACTAGAACTAGAACTAGAACTAGAACTAGAACTAGAACTAGAACTAGAACTAGAACTAGAACTAGAACTAGAACTAGAACTAGAACTAGAACTAGAACTAGAACTAGAACTAGAACTAGAACTAGAACTAGAACTAGAACTAGAACTAGAACTAGAACTAGAACTAGAACTAGAACTAGAACTAGAACTAGAACTAGAACTAGAACTAGAACTAGAACTAGAACTAGAACTAGAACTAGAACTAGAACTAGAACTAGAACTAGAACTAGAACTAGAACTAGAACTAGAACTAGAACTAGAACTAGAACTAGAACTAGAACTAGAACTAGAACTAGAACTAGAACTAGAACTATCATTTATACCTAAATTTCAAAGTCTATATCTTCCATCTTTGACATGGGAATAACTAAAGCAGTTTCGAGCAGAAATATAGAAAGAACGAGATTTGGTGTTTGTGCTAGAGTAGCAGAATTACAAAAGTTCTACTGTATCCTAAAGAAATTGCCACCCAAAACAATATAGTAGTAACTAGATATGTGGCTTATTTTAATATTGGTGATATAAAATTTAAATTTACCAGCTTAAGTTCAATATTTACTTGTTTCTTAGAATTTTCACTAACTTTTTACTGAATAAACTAATTCATTTTTATAAACACATATATTGAATCTTATTTTTTTTAAAGGTTACAACAATTCTCTTTTGCCTTAAATTTATATAAGTTTTAATTAATTTCCTTTTGATAAAGCTAGAGTTTATAATTCTCACTAACTTTCTAAAAATAAAAAAAGAGAATTATTCTCTCCCAGAAAACTATTATCCTCAAAAGTCTCCATTTGAAAAGTCGGATTCACGACTGAGAAAACTATATGGTCAATGTGCTTATTTCTTTTTAATTTGATTAATGGTAAGTAATGTTTGGTGTTAAATTTCTATAAGCCAGTCAAAATTTCTTAGTGTTTTGAAATTAACATTTTATTGCAAAGTAACGCTGACTTATTACAAACTATTATAGCAGAGAGCACCTAAACCAAGGATGATCCAGCCATCCTTACGTTTCTCTCATCCAAGGATGTCCTACCATTTGTAATTACTTAAAAGCCAGAGTTTCGAATGCAGTATTTAATAAAATAACTATTATCGCGGATAGCACCTAAACCAAGGATAATCCAGCCATCATCACGTCTCTTATCCAAGAAAATAACGCTATTTGTAATTACTTAAAAGCCGGTGGTTCGAATATGGAATTTAATAAAATAAAATGTCTCCTTGAAAACTCTATTTTACAAAACCTAATTAAATATCTGCAATTGAAATTATTTCAGATGCTAGCCTGATAATCCCGACACTAAAACGGATGTTCTATGCAATCCAATTATATTTAAATTTGCAGTGTTATAAAACTAAATCACAATTTTGAAAACGTTAAATATTTCCACCAAATATTTTCAAATCTACCACTAAGATTATTTAATTATATTCAGTATTTATTTTTAATCTCGGTGTTTAAAATAACGAAAATCTTATTCAAAATTTCTGAAAACCTAGAATATTTTCACGAGATTATACAGGGTGATTCACATAAGAACCGACATAGAGCAGGGGCATATAGGGGGTCCCAAAATATGGCAATTTAACGCAACTTACCTCTATACCAAGTTGCTTCCCTAAGGAGTTATAGGCTTTGAAAGTGAAGTTATAAATTTTGAAAAAAATCAATATCTCCGTTATTCTTGAACTTAAAGCAACCAAATTTGGTACACTTTGTGGATGTATTTAGGGCGTTACTTGACAGTAACTAGAGTTTAATTGAAATTTGTAAAGGGGGTATACTGGGTGGCGCACCATTATTATTCAACAGAATTTTGTTAACCCTTGATGGATTTTAAAAATCTTTGCTTTGTTTTGTGGGCAATTCAATTCTTAAACTTTTCTTACTCTAGTAATTTTTCGAAAAAACTCATCATTTTCATCAAAAACTCGAATAACTTAAAACGCGCGATCTAGGTGTGTTATTTAAAATCATCGAAAATTCAAAAGTTGGCTATGAAAATAAACGTCAAACTTGACAATGAAGCAAGTAAGTTGTTCAATTAAGTAATTGTTGTTTGAGTGTTTTTAAAATGAACGGGAAGTTTTCTTTTAACGAGCAAGTTGACATGCTGTTAGTGCTAGGTTTTTGTGAAGGAAACTGTAGAAGAAGTGTAGAAGAATATCGTAGAAGATTTCCTAACCGTATCATTCCCCATAGAGAAACATTTTCTAATGTTGAAAGACGAGCTAGAGAAACGGGCAAGTTTCTCAATAATACTCGAGAACGTGCTGTCGCACTCAGGCCACAAGTTGAGGTAGCCATTTTAAATGCTATTCAAGATGATCCACATATTAGTACTAGGAATTTATCTCGACAAATTGGTATATCGCAGAGTTCTGTGCATCGAGTTATCCGTCGCAATCTACTACACCCTTATCATGTACAAAAAGTCCAAGAACTTTTACCCGGAGATTTGGTTCAACGTGTCAATTTTTGTCAGTTTATTCTACACCAAGATAATAACTTCCAAAAGAAAATTCTTTTTACGGATGAGGCGACTTTCACTCGCAGAGGTATCACAAATCTCCATAACTATCATGAGTATTCTGACGTAAACCCACATGCAATAACTCCTCGGCATTTCCAACGTGAATTCAAAATTAATGTTTGGATGGGAATTATTGATCGATATTTAATTGGTCCTGTTGTTTTACCGAATCGGCTGAATGGTGAAAATTATTTAGAATTTCTACAAAACACCCTTCCGTATCTACTTGACGAGGTACCTTTACAACTAAGGTTGCAACATTGGTTTATGCACGATGGAGCACCGCCTCATTTTAGTATGAACGTAAGAAATTTTTTAAACCACCAGTATCCCAATAGATGGATAGGAAGAGGAAATAATTGCCCACAACGTTGGCCCCCAAGATCACCTGACCTGAACAAATGTGACTTCTTTCTGTGGGGAACGTTGAAAGAATTTGTGTATTCTTCGCCCGTTGCGTCTCAAGAAGAATTATGGAATCGCATTATTCATAAATGCACATCTATTAGGAATAATCAACAGTTATTAGATAGGGTGGATTTTAATTTTCGAAGAAGAATAAATTTATGCGTAAGAGAAAACGGCGATCATTTTGAACAATTTCTTTAATTTATCGATAAACAATTGTTTGTTCTGGTTGTTGTTTAAGTTTTTTGTGTTTATTTTGGTTAGTTGTTAATCCCAGTTTTTCACATTTCAGTATCTGTACTTACTTTAAGTTATTTTGTTACGTATCTAAATAATAATTTGCCAGCCAATTCCTACTGATCACATTAAATGACCTACTTTCTTGTTTGACGTTTATTTTCATAGCCAACTTTTGAATTTTCGCTGATTTTAAATAACACACCTAGAGCGCGCGTTTTAAGTTATTCGAGTTTTTGATGAAAATGATGAGTTTTTTCGAAAAATTACCAGAGTAAGAAAAGTTTAAGAATTGAATTGCCCACAAAACAAAGCAAAGATTTTTAAAATCTATCAAGGGTTAACAAAATTCTGTTGAATATTAATGGTGCGCCACCCAGTATACCCCCTTTACAAATTTCAATTAAACTCTAGTTACTGTCAAGTAACGCCCTAAATACATCCACAAAGTGTACCAAATTTGGTTGCTTTAAGTTCAAGAATAACGGAGATATTGTTTTTTTTTCAAAATTTATAACTTCACTTTCAAAGCCTATAACTCCTTAGGAAAGCTACTTGGTATAGAGGTAAGTTGCGTTAAACTGCCATATTTTGGGACCCCCTATATGCCCCTGCTCTATGTCGGTTCTTATGTGAATCACCCTGTATAATAATATAGTCTATTTATATTATTTAATCGTGGTGCTAAAACAAAGGAAAATTTAATTAAAATACTACTACTAAAATTAATTATTAATATCAAACCTTATTAGATTTAATCACGAAAACACGGTAGTCGTTTTTAAAAGAAACTAAATTGAAGTCCGGAAACAGGGTAACATTTCTTCCTCTTCTCTAATTATTTGTATCGAATAACTTGATTACTGGGACCTTGGTTGGACCCAAATCTGAACCACGGTATAGTAATGTGAACTAACTTGGGTTTACTCCCCGCTGACAATTAAATGCGGTAGATCAAGTCGTTGATTTGCTTGATGACGGTATAGGGTCCTTCTCAGTACCGTTGCAGTTTCTGACAAAGTCCTTTTCGGAGCTTGGAATTGTACAGCCACACTGAGTCGCCTTTCTCAAAATGTGTTCCTGTGGCATGCATGTCGATTTTAGCGTTTTCTTTATCGCGGCTGAATTTCAAACGTTCCTGAGAGAATCCGTAGACCTTTTCTAATCTTTCTCTTAAGTTCTGTATGTACGCGGGAGGTAAACGATCCTCCTCTTCACATTCAAAAAAGACGATCATGGGGCAGCTTCATCTTCCTTCCAGTAATCATCATATATAGAGTATAACTGGTATATTCATGTTCAGAACTTCGGTAGGCTATCAGAAATAGAGGAAGTGTCTCAGTCTTTTTGGTTCTCAGAGACGAATATTGAAAGATAGTGGTATATTTTTCTATAGTGTCTTTCTATCATTTCGTAGGACTAGGTATATTTTTCTAATGTCTAACAATTTTATCAATTTTTGCCATAATTCGGATTTAAAATTTCGTCCTTAGTCAGAATCCAATTCCAGAGGGACTCCATGTCTCGCTATGACATGCGTCATAAATGCTTTTGCTACTGTCGTCAGTTCCTGATTAGGAATGGGCGCCATTTCGGGTTACTTTGAAGAACAGTCCATAACAGCTATCAAGTATTTGTTTCCCCTTTCTGTGAAGTGAAGTGGTCCGAGGATATCTATGGCGATTTGTTCTAAAGGCTCTCCGAAAAGGTACTGTACCATTTTACATCGGCTTCTTGTTTTGGACCCTTTTCTGCCATTGCATAGATTACATTTCTTACACAAATCTTCTACATCCCATCGGCAATTGACCCAATAAAATCTGTCTTCAAACTTATGCCCAACAACGCGCAGGAAACGAAAAAAGAGGAAAAGGAAAGGCACAGACAAGAGGAAGAAGGGGAAAGGAAAGGCACAGGATAGAGTAAGAAGAGGAAATGGAAAGGCGCAGCAGGGAGGAAGAGAAGAGAAAAGTGCAGGAAGAAGAAAGAGAAGGAAACGGAAAGGCACAGAAAAGACGAATAAGAGGAGAAAGAAAGGCAAGAAAAAGAGAAGGAGCAGAAACGTAGAAAAGATGCGGTTGAAATTATGAATGGGTTGTTACAAATCCAGAAAGCAAGAGGTTGGTTAGCTTAATATTAGAGTAGACCCTTAAGAATATTGTCGGGTAATGGGTGACATTGCACTTCTTCTTTTATTCGTACGTTTTCTCTGACAGCTGTGGGCTACGGCAGAGTGCAGGGTAACAATATTATTATAATTAAAATAAAATGTTGATTATAATATAACCTCAAAACCAGTGTTGCCACAAGCTTCTTCTCGGTCTCCGCCAACAGATAGCCAAATTCTCTGAACACACACGAGATTCCCTATTTAGGATAATAACTAGCGTTATGTTTTTTATATAAAAGGAAAAATTGTTAGTTAAATACGCTTGTATTATCGAAATATCCTTGATATTTTAATTGAATTTTATTTTCTGCCAAATTCTCTAAATGTTCTTCAATTTTCTAAAAAGCGGAGAATTCTCCGCTCATTTAACACTACTCAAAACTATAACAAAACCCCATGTGTTCGCACAAGCGCACTTTGTCAGCAACACATTCAGTATGCTTCATTCGATTGCGAAACCGATATTGAAACGATGATTGCGGTATTTCTTCATTGATATTGCGCGAAATTTCAAAATCAATTGCGATATTTCGCTAATAATTTCCATGATGACTGTGGGATTTTTGTAATGATTTCGAGATTTAGATGATGTTTGCGGGATTTCAATCAACGATTTCGGGATTTAAGGATAGTAATATACATCAATTTTGGGAGTAATTATCCTCTCGGTAGCGCCTTCTTTGTTTAATCTCAAAATTGATAACATGCTTACAATTTATTTATTTATTTATTTATTTATATATATAAACGGGACATTCCCCTTTTAGTTAAATACAATGTTATGTATAGCATTACACAGTATAATTTCGATTAATAAAATAAAGTTACAAATTAAATAATACAAATAATAGTTAAAATAGATAAAATACAAATAGTACTATAGTACAGTTAATAAAGTACATTTATAAAAAAATAAGTAAAAATACACCTTTAATAAGTACCATTACAATACCTTATACTAAACTGCACCCCTGAAAGTCTCCATAAATGAGCTGACGGAGCTAAAGAAATCGAGGTCAGCACGGTAAGTATTTGCGAACCTAGCAGAACGAACAATGAAGGTATTACGTCCATAATTCGTCCTGTGGAAGGGTATTTGAAAAATGTTCGCTGAGCGGGTTGTCCTGGGTGGGACGTGAATTCCTATCTCTTGCAACAATTGAGGACACGGTACTCGAGAATTAAATATGTTATATAACATTATGAAATCTTTCTTGTTTCGACGGCTATTAATAGATTGGATATTCAAATCTGTCTCCAATTTAGAGTAGTTAATATCTTCGACTCCAATACCCTGCTTAAAGGCCACATAACGTAAGAACTTATGCTGGACTCTTTCTAATTTGACAATATGTGAGACATAGTTTGGGGACCAAACACATGAAGCGTATTCTAAATGAGTTCTAACTAAAGAACAATATAAGATTTTAAGTGTGTTGATGTTTGAGAAATCCTGAGTAGTTCTTTTTAGAAATCCTAACATCTGTAGAGATTTGTTGATAATATTTGAAATATGTGGAACAAAAGATAGTTGTGAGTCAAAGTTGACCCCTAGATCTCTAATAATATTGCAGTTCTCCAAGATATTGGCACTGATTGTATATTGAAAATTAATTGTATCACGAGTTCGATGGAATATGATAACATTACATTTATCCGAATTTAGGCTCATTCCATTTAAGTCACACCAATTGACTAAGTTATCTAAATCAGACTGCAATGACACACAGTGAAGGTCAGATGATACTGTAGAGTACAGTTTGAGATCATCTGCAAATAAAAGGAATTTACCAAAATGAAAACAGGATTTAATATCGTTTACAAATATATTAAAAAGTAGTGGTCCTAGATGTGAGCCCTGCGGGACGCCTGAAGGTACGTGTATGCCGTATGACTTGTAGTTTGAAATATGTACAATTTGACGTCTATCAATTAAATAGCTTTCTAACCAATTTAAAAGTGATCCATTTACCCCAGCCATTTTCAATTTGTGGATTAAAACTCTATGGTTTACCCGGTCAAAGGCTTTGGAGAAATCAGTATAAATAGAATGCACTTCATATCCATTTTCAAGGGCATTTGACAGGTAGTGGGAATATATTAATAAATTTAATTCTGTTGAACTTTTACGTCTAAAGCCAAATTGTTGATCTATGAGTATATTGTTGAGTGAAGATGTTAAAGGTTCGCAAACCAGATTTTCAAATAATTTTGGTATAGTACTCAAGATACTGATTCCTCGATAGTTCTTTACTTCGGATTTGTTGCCAGATTTAAAAATTGGTGTTATATAACTTATCTTCCAGACTGTTGGAAATATGCCCAGAGAGAGAGAAAAGTTAAAAATTATGAACAGTGGTCGTGCTAAAATAAAAGAACATGGTTTTAGAATAGATGGAGGAATTCCATCCGGCCCAGGACACTTACGAATATCTAAAGCTGCTAGTTTAGTATAAACATCGGATATTTTAATATCACAGTTTAATATATTTATGTTATTGACATATACAGGTACCTTTGAAATATCACAATCATTATGAACATATACTTTTGAAAAAAAATCAGCAAACAAATTAACTATATCATTGCCACTAGAACTTGTTATGCCATTATATATTAATTCACTAGGAAAGTTTGAGGTTTTTCTTTTGTCATTTACAAATTTCCAAAACTGTTTTAAGTTATTTGGTATTGAAGATTCTGTTTGAGAAATATAATTGTGATGCGATTCTTTTACCAGTCTTTTACAAAGTGATCTAAGTCTTGCAAACTCTTGATAATCTTGTAATGAATTAGTTATTTTGTATTTTTTATGAGCTCTTTTTTTAGTTATTATACAGTTTCTCAGTTCTGTGGAATACCATCTAGGAAATGTTGTGTTACAGAATTTTTTCAGTGGTACATATAGATCAATAGCTAAATATAGAATATTATATAAAATATTTACCATGTTTTCAAGAGTTTGATTATAAAATACTTCTTCCCAAATGAAACTGCTTAAAAATATTATGATTGACCTAGTATCTGCCGATTTAAAATTTCTATAAAAACCTTCAGGCGTTAAACCAGCTTGGTTACTGTCAATAAAACTTAACTTAAACATTAAAGGTGGATGAAAACCGTCTATTGGTACAATGTTGAAGTCAGCTCTTTCTACAGATACATTGTGATTTTGCATAAAAATTAAGTCTAAAATTGAATTTACATTGTTATGGATAGAGTTAAGTTGAAATAAGTTATGAAAAGCACACATATTAGATAAGACTTCAAGAGATTGAGCTTCTGATGGTGATGCCTTGAATAATGGTTATTAGCCCAAATATTTAACCATATCAAATTTGAAGTCAATATGTTAAGCAATATTTTAAAATATATATAAAAAAAACCGAAAAATAAAGTAACACCCTGTATCTAAGAAGTAGACAACATTTTTTTCTATCCAGCGTTAATTAGTGAAATATTAATATTTTGAAGTTTTAAATCTATTGTTATAATATTTACCAATCCTTATGTACACCTGTACACTCCTATATAAAATTAAATTCAAAATTTTTAAAATTTAATTTAAAAAAGATATGTAAATTAATAAATAAATTTGAGAAATATATTATAAATATTGGTTTTAGCTTGATGTTAATCGAAATATCAGTGCACTTGTAAAGACTGTCTATCTAGTAAATGTAAAAAATACGTTTGTTTTTGTATTCAATTACTATAGCAACGTTGGAATCGTTATGGTATCTTCTATAATAATTTTTTTTAATAATCTATCAATAATAAACTAGCAGTGTTGTTTTTTTATTTATGCAATACCAATCCATCAGTTTTAAATTACGGTTTTTCCTATTGGATGTGACAACTGATAGCTGCATTGCAGGAATTGAGGAGTCAATGAATTATTAATTTGTTCTATTGTGAAAAAAAATATTCTTTTAGAAAAACATTTTCAAATTAGGGTACAAAGGTACATATCCAAATAAAATTATAAACAAAAAATTGAATCCAAACAACTGTTATTTCTTTCAACGGTTGATCGTTGAAATAAAACGAATTAAACACAAGGTCGAATCGGCGAAACAGCCGTTCCAACAAATTGATGAAAAAAGAGACTCACGTATTATGTGCTTTATTAAATTGAAATTATAGCAACAGAATCAGTAATGGAAATAATTCAAATGACTCAAAAACGTACTGTCAAAGAAAAAGCTCGAAAAGCTTTATTAATAAAATCATAAAATCTGCATTTTTTGATCCCATTCACAAATCCAGTTAGTTTTTTATGTAAATATTCTGATTAAACTTCCTTATAGGCCTCTTGAAACTTGACGAACTGGAAGCAGAAGCCTTCTGTGTTTTTGTGAAAAAAATGTTTTATTAAAAGATTGCTATTTTGCTTTGGACGATTCGAAAACATATATTTATATTATTATACAAAAGCAGCCATACGATTGAAATTCTCAAAAATGTAATATGAGCCATTAGATTAGCTGGCCACCTTTAAATGTTTAAAACACGTACTTTCTGCATGTGTGACGTAACCATTTTCAGTACATTGCTATGCTAGCGGCCGGGCTATTGTGAAATGTGACTTAAAAGGAATATAGTCTAGTGAGTTGTCAATAGCTTCAATTATTTTTTGTGTCTTGGAATAACACGACGCAAACTTTTTAAACTGAATAAAATTACGTAATGATAAATAATTTATATATGCATCGTTTAGCCATTTGACCCGACAATTATTGTAATAATTATTGAACTAAAATAAAAAAGGAATAAATGTCAACATATTTAACACTGGTGCCACGGCCCGTTAGTTCCTTAGGACAAGCCGCTACCCCCTTGAGTAGAAATGTCTATACAAAAGACTTAATTACATATTATTTAATCTTTCAAAATATCATTTCTCGAATAAATTTAGATTTCCAAAACATTATCACATATATAGAAAACTTGAAAAATTCTATTGCTTTTGCTAAACTTTCAATTAGTTATTTATTTTTAACAATTCAAAGAATTATTAAACTTAATAGAATATTTAAGGGAACCAAAATGACCAAATTAAAAAACATAATAACTTATTATTAATTATTTGGTACTCAAATTACAATTTCAAACAGTAAATTAATTTTCGCAATTAAATAATTTCTTTATTCAAATTTAGACTCTTTAAAAGTAAAACTTAATGAACTTCTCTGTGTTTTCCAAATGTTGAAACTCAAAATTATTTTTATTACTGAAACATGTCTTTCTCCTACAGATCCTGATAGCATAGTTAATATTCTTGGTTGTACTGTTTATAGACGAGACAAACCTGATCGTATAGGAGGAGGTGTATGTGTCTACTTATCCACAGACATTCTTTAGCATTTATGCACTAGGCTTCTAGATCTTTATATACCTAACATTAAAGCAATCGGTATCCAAATAACTTTAAACAAATTTCCCCTTAATCTGGCATGCATTTTTTGTCCAGAGGACTCTTTGTTCTCATCGAAAAACTTGAGTAACTGTCCTCATTGTTCAACCTAGTTTTAACAGGAGACTTTAATTTTCGAGAAATATCATTGCAAGCATACCAGATTAAATCACTTCCAAAAATATATTTATGGATTTTGTCCAAAAGTCAAACTTACATTAACTAATAACTAGACCCACTCGTTTTCAAGTAATTAATGAACCATTTACTTTTGATTTAGTTTTCACAAACGACGAACAGATACTAACTGATCCACAGTTTGAGTCCCCATAGAAACTTCAGACCATGTCACCATAACGGGGAACATCCAGTTCAACTTACCAGTACCAAACCCTCATGCAAACCAAATCATCCTAGAAATCATGTATTTTAATAGAATGAAAGATACATTGATTCAACTGGATTGAAAGCAAGTATTAGGTTTAGAAGATGATTCAATAAAAAAGTGGGACAATTTTTATAATATCTTTTTGGAATATAAGAGTCTTCACACGATAAAAAATCTATTTTCCGCGATTCATTAAAACCATAGTTTTTTTTCTCTCTTAGGCTTGTCTGACTATGTCTCCGAATAACACTAAAGCCTATTGGCTTATTGCGTTTTACCCCACGTTAGTTCATAGCACCCACTCTGTCACCTTTGTACCTTGTACAAGTTTGTACAGATCCTTGGGTGAGTGGGTTCTATACGTTGTTGCATCATTCGCACAGTATGTGTTTGGCCGTTTCTGGTTTCTTGTGACATAGTCGGCACATGAGTTCCCATTGTACATGCCAATTTTGTTCAAGTGTCCCTTTACTGAGGCGTGCCCAGTCAGGAACTCTGTTATCACTTTCAACTGGTTCCTATTCATAAAGAGTAGTTCTCCAGTTCTTTTGGGACATGGTCTGCCTATGAAGGCTTTTTCATGTGCCTGTTTTGGGGTGATTCCCCAATAGTTAATATGTTGTTTTCGAATCCAGTCATTTATAAAACCCCGGATTGTACTTTTTGGTACTCCTGGGTTTGTGTCTGGTTCCGGTGTTTGTTCTGACCCTCTTTTTGTAAGTTCGTCAGCCTTTTCGTTGCCTTCGATCCCTTGGTGACATGGCACCCAAAATAGTTTTACTCTATTTCGGTCTGCCAGTGTTCTTAGTTCTTCGATGCATTTCCATACCAGCCTCAACGTAACTTTCTGACTAGATATGGCCTTAAGTGCCGCTTGGCTCTCTGATATCATTTGAATATGCTGATTTTCGACAGCTCTTTAATTGCTCGTTTTTGCACATTGTAAAATTGCGTATACCTCGGCCTGAAATACAGAGGAATGTATTCCTATAGCATAGCTATGGTTATTATCAGGGTTTTTGGAGAATACTCCCACCCCAGTGCTTTCCGCAGTCTTAGACCCGTCTGTATACCAGGTTTGTGCCTGTCGTTGGACATTGGGCTCCCTTATGGTGATCTCCGCTATTTCCTGTATTAAAACCTTAAATGGAGTATATTAAAAGAGTACCTTTTGGTTATGTGGTCTGATCTCATGTCTATTCCCAGTGTATTCCGTAATCTGTAAGCACCTAATCTTGCCTCCCCTTGTATCACATAGATAAACAGCGGTATACTACCATTGATAAAATATAAAAAGCAACTCTGGCGTAAATATAAACTATTCGGTAAAATAAATGACTTACAAACTCACAGAATCTTCTCAAACGATCTCAAGAAATCCCTAAACGACGCTAGACAAGGATATGAAAACTATAGCCGACAGTAAAAACGACAAAACTTTCTACAAATACCTAAAATCGTCATTAGGTTCCAAAGTATTAACCCCTTTACTGCAAAAGCCAGACAGAACTATGTGTCAAAATAATTCAGTAACTTATGAAATGTTATCTAAAACGTTTTCGAAGGGTTTCTCTCTGGATCCTCCACAATCTTCTTTGTCAGCATGCACCTCACAACACATATTAGAAAGTCTTGAAGACATTAATTTTACACCATATCTTGTAAAAAACAAGTTCTAAAACTTAAAGCAGACGCATCTCCCGGATGGTCTGTTTCCATTCATATTAAAGATTTTTGCCGATATCACATCATGTCCCCTCTGTGATATAATAAATTCATCTTTTCGACATCACGTTTTACCACCTACCTGGAAAATAGCATGATTTACACCAATCTTTAAAAAAGGCAACAAACTCGATCCAAATAACTATCGACCCACTAGACTCACATCTGTTGTTTGTAAATTAATGGAGTCCATTATTGCCGAAGCAGTTCTAAAGTTCTTATCTGATAATAAAGTAATCCCAACTGAACAACATGGTTTCGTGAAAGGGAAGTCTACCAATTTGTTACAATGTCCTAATGATTGGACCAAAGCTTTAGACAACAATTTTCCAACAGATGTAATATATTTAGACTTTTCCAAAGCATTTGATCGAGTACCACACAGGAGGTTATTACACAAATTGAAGAACAGTAGGGTCCGATGATCTTTGAATAAGTGGATTAGTCAAGAAACCAGTATTAAATAAAGTCTTCACCTCCGGTTGCCTCCCTTAATGTGTAAACCACTAGTAACATTTGAACACATTTTGTTTTAGTCACACCACACAGAAAAGCCGATTAGCACCCTGATTAGACACGTTTAGACACGTTTAGACACGTTTAGACACGTTTAGACACTGGCTTTGTGTATACCCTTTTTTTACTCGACTTTACTCTACTAATTTACTTGACTCGTGTGAACAGAAAACACACTTGACTAAATAACTTTACTATACTACTGGCTGCGTCTGAACCCGCCTATATACCTAGTTTAGAAAAAACCCGTTTTTGCTGTTAACTTAAATAGTTAATATAATGAATAGGACAAAATTTAAATAAAATGTATTTCAATTGAAAAAAAGTCAAACAAATAATGCTCGTGAGGAAAGGTCGTTAAAAGCACATAAAATTGAACCTTCGGCGAAATATTACGGAACCTCAGTGAGATCGTCAATACATTTAATTTTTCTTCATGTTATTTTGTTATATGAACACCTTACCTCCCATAGTCCAAGCTAATTGTCGCCCATATTTTTTCTGCGCCAATTGTACCAATTCATAGGTTTGTTGAGAAAGATCCTGTGTGTTTTAAAAAAACAAAATTCAATTTAAAATTTGTTTTTTGAAAACTTCAAAATGTTGTTTAAAATAGACATACTGAAAAACTGCAATTTTTGACTTACCGACTTATTCACTGATGGTACAGAATTGAGATATCGGATTGAAAACTTCTTTGTTTAAAAGCTTATAACAGATACTTTCATTTACTGGATCCAATTGGTCTATGATGTCATGACTTACTTCCGATTTTCCCGGATATAATTGAAAATCGCAATTTATTTTTAATTTTAAAATAAAAACCCCTTTTTATTGAAAATTTGAATTTCTGGGATGTTTTCCGATAAAAAGTATGAGTTGAAATTGTTCTGTCAGCTGTCAAAATGACCGTCATATTGGTTAATATATTTTTTAAAATGTTAATGTAAATTCGTTTATGGAAAAAATATGGGAATATATAAAATCTTTGTGAGCTACACAGTTCTTATTAAGGCCCATTTACAGTATACCAGTAGCGTATCGTAGATTTTTGTTTTTAGCAAACCGTTTAATAATTCCACCCGCTCTTATCTTCCTTATTAATTGAGATATCGGAATGAACATTTTTTTGTTTGAAAGCTGAATTCATACGATTTCAGCGCTTGTAACCACTACATCAGTCAACTACCTACTGATAAATAAAATAACAAAAAATAGTTATTTATGCTTATAATAAGTGAATAAAGTGGCCTTCAAAAAAGGCCTTTACATACGAATTGCATACGATATTTTTACTACGGTACTTATTGCCCACTAAGATTAAAAATGCAAAGGTTACTTTACGCACTAACGCGTAAAGAAAGTTTGAAATAAAATGTCATTTTTCATGTCATAATACTAAAAATTGTGTCTTGTTGACGCACTAGTGCGTAAAAAGTTTTACTATATGCACTAATGAAAAAAGTAATACTTTATGCACTCCGTAGTGCGCATAATGTACGTATTTTAACGCACAGTAGCAGAAAAATAAATTAATACGACACACAACAGAACTTTAAATTTAAAAATAATTTATTTTTATTTTAAATTTTTAAGTAGCTTAATTTCATCAGAAAGATTTAAGAAATCAATATAATAAAACAATACCCACTATACAATAATAAACATTGATAAGTTCAAGAAATTTAAATTTTCAATAAAAAAGTGGGCTTCCATTTAAAAATAAAAAATAAAAAATAAATTGCGATTTACTGTTATTTTCGAAAAACCGGAAGTAAGCTATGATGTCACAGTAGTATTCGACATTATTTATTTCAAGCTTTCAAACAAAAAAAGTTTTCATTCCGATTTCTCAATTAATAAGGAATATAAGAGCGGGTAAAATTATTAAACGGTTTGCAATAACAAAAATTTTAGATACGCTACTGGTACAATGTATATGGGTCTTAATGGGAATTTTGAAGCTCACAAAAATGTTATACATGCCCATATTTTTTTCCATAAACGAATTAACAGTGACATATTAAAAAGTCTATTATTCAATATGACTGTCATTTTGACAGCTAACAGAAAATTTTCAACGCACGTCACAGACCAATTGAATCGAGTACATGACAGTATTTGTTCCAAACTTTTAAACAAAAAAGTTTTCGTTCCAATATTTCAATTTACAACGAAGATAAAAGCGGGTGGAATTAATAAACGGTTTGTTAATAATAAAAATGCTTAAATACGCCACTGGTGTACAGTAAGTGGGTCTTAATAGAAATTTTAAAGCGTACAATGACTTTATAAATATACATATAGTATATTTATACAGTATGGTATTTACAATATTTTAAAACAGTTGGAAAGTTGGACGTGTATAATGTATATAACAAGGGGCCAAGTATACTTCCCTGAGGAACTGCTTGTTAAATATTTATTGATTTTGAAATGTCTTCTCCTAATTTAACACACTGACTTCGATTGTATAAGTAAGAGGACAAGAAAGAACAAGCAGATATGTACTAAATCCGAGGTAATGGAGTATAGATAACAGAAGTTGATGGTTTAACATATCAAACGCTCTGGAGTAGTCGATCAAAATTAAAATACTTAACTCATTTTTATCTAGAGCAGATAACATGTCATCAGTTATTGTAGCCAAAGCTGTCGAGCAACTCAAGCCACGTCTGAAGCCAGACTGATGATTAGGTAATAAATTATTGTTAGCTATATGTGTTCTTATTTGCCGTTCTATAATTTTCTCAAGTATTTTTGATAATACAGGCAAAATACTTATACCTCTTAAGTGAGAAAACTCAGAGGGGCGTGAAATTTTGGATATAGGCACTACCAAAGCTTTTTTCCATTCCACAGGAAAATATTGTTTTGAGATACATTGATTTATTAAATGTGTAATGTAAGGTACTATAAATGGACAACACAGAAAAATAATTTAAATATTTAAGCCATCACTACCATATGCTTTAGATTAAATGTTTTTTACAATTTCAAGAATTTCTACTTTAGAAGTATTACTGAACGTAAGCGCCGAATTCACTGTTTCTTTTATGTGATGGTTATAAAATTCAACAATATTCTGGTCTGGCGTTGTATTATTTATTGATTGAGTAATAAAAAAATAATTAATTTCTTCAGCTTTCCTTAAAGCAGGTGGTAACTTCCTATTGATTTTAATGTTAATGTCTAATTTTTTTAGCTCTTGCCTTTTTTGTTTCATATTTGAATTATTAAATTTATATTCCAGGAACGCTTTTTTTCTCTTTTGATTGCAGCTGATGTGAAATTTCTTAATTCTTTGTAATAGTCCCAGTGAGCTGCGAGTTTTGATTTTCTGAATTTTTTTAGAGCCCTGTCTCTTAGCTTTTGCATTATTTTTATATTATATGTGATCCAGGGAGGATTTTTTCGTTTAGAAGTATTAATAATTTTTGTGTTTATAGGTGCATGTTTGTCAACAATGTTTAGAATATTAGACTTAAAAATATTTAGTTTTTCATCAATATTATTAGTATTATAAAACAAACTCCACTCTATGCTTTCCAAATCTACTTGAAATTGATCAATGTTAATGTTGTAGAGGTTCCGAGAAGAACATTTAATTATTCTATTTTGATCTGTATTTATTTCAAAACAACAATGCACCAAAAAATGTCGTACTAAATTTAGTTTAGTTCTTGTGGGTCTTGTTGTGACTGCCATCCTTTATGAATTAGCGTGTCTATATTATTTCTAATATTTTGAATGACTGCTGCAAAATTTGATATGTTTATCTTAACCTTGAGAGCATCGAGCTGTCTACTCTGCAGTTGATCAAAAAGTATATCGCAATTTGGCATTATTTTGCTGAAGAAAAATAACCAGAAACTAAAATCTGTCTTTCAAAATCTTTCAACCCTTTAGTCTGATTAATAGTTTTTTATCGAATTTTGTGTTCATAATTTCTTCGAGACATTTAATCAAATCCTCTTTATAAACATAAATAGTATTGACACACTTCGATGTAAAATTCCATCGTGTAGGAGCATTTTAAAGCATACGGCTCTGAAGAAAAGGTGTTTGGCATTTTAAAATCTCCCAGCGAAAAATTTCTCTTTTATATTTTCAAATTAGAAAAAATATTTATATCTCTATTTGAGTTTGTCAACTAAGCCTGGAATTTCCAACGCATACCTTTTTGAGATGAGAAAAATAGAATTTGGTCATCCTTGCCAACAATTTGCGAAATGGTGCACCATTAAATTATTTATAAGACTCAGAATTTTTTATTCTCTTAAATATGCAAACAGGGATTTGAAATCCTCGAAAAAGTCAGACAAAACCGAAAAAAAAATTAAAATTTTGTCCTATTTAAAAATATTATTGATTTTTTTTCATCATATGTTTGACGGCTTTATAAAAAAAATTATTTTTCTTTGTAGTTTTATTTTTGAACTATTCTAATGGTCCAACTAACGTTTTTTCGTAATCACAAAAAATAAATTATTATCATGGTCCAACAAACGCGCACCTTAAGCCTAAACCGGCATCGCTTTTGTGAGGGAGCCGGTAAACATGCCGCTGCGTACATTCGTATCTGGTCTAGGTAATCTGTGCCATGGGTACAGCACGTTACGATGAGGACAGTGCCCCGCTTGTGACGTATTATAATTCATCGCACGTGTTCATCTCTTGCTAAGCGATATTGTCATTGTCCTTGTTTTTCGCATCATAATGAGAGAGAAAACAACAGAGGCACACATTAACTGTGCCCATCTTTCACTTAATTTTGGAATTCTCAGAACGTCGCTCAACTCCCGGTCGTCCCAACGCGGTTTGCGCTGATAGGCATTGAGGAAAATATAAAATATGTAAGTTATTTATTTTGTGTTTATTATACTAGGGCACATGCCCAAGTGCCCTTACGGGCAAACCGCCACTGGCTAATACAAATATTTTAAACTGTGCTCCAATTTTTCAGACGATCAGTAATTATCACCTTCTTCATAATATTCTGAATATTTTTGGTTGTAAAAAACGAGATATTTTTATAGCTATAACTGTATAATCAAAAGGAGTACGTATTGTGATGTATTTTGCTTGTAAAGTTAGTAAATTCGTTTTTCACGAATAGTTTACCTCCTGTATTTTATAATATCTCTTCTATATGTCTATAGTACATCTATATACATTTTTTCCTAAAAATATGTATATGTATAACATGATTAAAATGAATTTTTTTTGTGACCATTCCACTCTATAGGTAATTGTTTTTAACTGTTGAGTGCTTCACTAAAAATATAAATAATAAACAAATATCATGTGAATTTAGTAGCATTGATGATTATTTCATTTTTTTTTTTATAAAAACCTAGTTAGACACACAGATATTACATCTATGTACAATCAATAACTAAGATTTAAAACACTAATATTTACATTGACAAAGAGTTTTATTACAAAACATTGTATTATCATTAGTAGATAAATAATTTATTGTTATTTGTCATTACTTACCTTTTATTTGCTCCTTAACAAAGATTTCATTTTCTAAATGATCCTTATGAGCTTACTAAATGGTTGTTTCGTTTGTCTTACTGGTGTAGGAGTGAACTACATCAACGGGCACTATACTTCGTTTAGCCTGGTGGAAAATCTAATACACCTTTCTGTCGGCAATGTGGTGTCCACTGGTGACTATATTCTCTACCAGCTATTTAGCAGGAGTAAATTACACTCGACATGTGTATAAGGAATAAGAAGGAAGTAAATTAGGTAAATTAGGTTATGCAATTGACACTGATGCACTCTGCACTAACAGCAAACGAAAGAACCTAATCTCACATGTACCAAACATACATCGTGAAAAGTAGTCTACTTTCAATTTTGTGCTGTTTTGGTTTGGTTTATTTTGAAAGGTAATATACAGAGACGAAGACAATTTTCTTATAGATGAGGATTCAGAACAAATTTTGGCTTCCTTTTTTAGGGCTCCAGTCCCCTAAGTCTATTTATTTTATGTTTTTTTAAGTTGTTGGTAGGTATTATTCACTTCATTTGTATTTTTTTATTTAATTTAAATAATAATTTTGTGTAATATCTTGTGATTTGTCTAGAAAATACTATATTTAAAAATATATTTTTAATCCCAAACAATCCGTGGTCTTCTTGTTTGTTGTAGTCGCTCTGGTCGACCCCTAAACGCAAAGTGTCCCTGTCAATAAAACCAAAAAAGGAAACAAAAAAAACAAAAAATAATTTTAAAAAATATTTTTAAATAAAAGTAAATATAAACGAGGTATAAATTAGATTAGGCCAATTACGTAAAAAAAGATATACAGCGGGTTACAACAACGATCGTTAAATATCTAATCACTCGTTAAACCCAAATCTCTTATTAAAAGTTTAGTACGGGTTGCATTCTGCTATTAATAAATAACGACGATGTGAACTGGCAACGTCGCCTCCTTCGTCTCGTCTCAAATCTCATTTACTTTGACAGATGTACCTTTATTGATTAAAATTTAAAATTTTTCAATTAGTGTTTTCAATTTTCCAGCCAATTTATGTGAATGTCGAGAGCTACTTTAAATATATATTATAAAAAGTTCAATTTGAGTTCGTTTAGTTGAAGTATTATACTGGTTGACAAAAAAAACGCACGTAATTTACTGCTACTGAAAGAAGAAAATGTTTAAACCACTAGGTAAGTAAATTAATAATAAGTACATAATATGCCTATATTTTAAAAATTCCTTCAAAAAAATTTACTTTATTACACACTTAATTTGTATTTCCAACTACATTTTTGTGGTTTTTTAAGGAAATTAAAGATGATCTTCTAATTGCTTAGCTAAGAAATTGTATTGTTTTAAGAATAACTAGCTTTTATTTAATATAAAACTAACACAAAGAAATCTAAAAGTGAAATACTTACAACACAAAGAAAACTAAACTTTACAAGAGGGAGAGACAGAACAAGTTCAGTATTTGTCTTATTCAAAAGAATACTTGTATGGTTTTATTACATAACATTTGCATATTCATAATATCTGTCGCCCTTCTGGGACAGTAGCAATAATGTTCTAACCTTAGATCTATATAGTATAGAACATTGTGCCTTTTCTTGGCCATTAAATGCTTTTTTATTGTTTAACATTGTAGATCATTTTATAGCTCTTAAAAATAGAAAAAAAAAAATGTATTTAAAAACAATGTAAAAATTTATGCAGTAATATGTTTGAAGGTAATTTTCTAAACAAAGTACCT
Organism: Psylliodes chrysocephalus; assembly: GCA_927349885.1. Classification (NCBI taxonomy): domain Eukaryota; kingdom Metazoa; phylum Arthropoda; class Insecta; order Coleoptera; family Chrysomelidae; genus Psylliodes; species Psylliodes chrysocephalus. The sequence goes on from OV651825.1 coordinate 29,581,346, forward strand.
ATAATGTGATTTACCACAAATTTTATATTTTAAGAGACTGATTTATAGGATTTTAATTTAAACACAATTTTTTTTTTATTTTTACAATTTTAGCAATGTCTTTTCTCATTATAAACATTTTTCAAACTATCAAAGTTAAAAAAAAATAAAATTGGAAATGACTAACGTTTAGTAATATTTTTGTTTATTTACATTTTTTTCTTATTTGTTTAAGGGTGAAAAACGAGAAGGGGTATAGTAAATCTCCAACTTGATGAGATGGGCTAAATTAAAGCATTTTTTCATAATCATTAAACATGATATCCTAAATCCTTTTTAGAAGCTATAGGGTGATTTTATAAATTTGTCATAATTTATTATCTCAAATAAATATCTTATTTTGAAAAACAATTTAATACTTTGACATAGTTACATATGTAAAATCCATTGTCGTACTTTCAACGGGTACAAGTTTTTGAGGTAATACCATTTACCATTTACTACCCAAACAAAATAATGATATTTTAAAAATCACTCTTGCATTTTACTCAGGGGAGGAATTTATAACGGAATTTAAAATAACATGTTTAGTATAAAAAAAAGGTGCGACATCAAATGTGCTTTATCCCCTGCTACTTTAGTGATATCTTATAAACATGTCAAATTTGGACTATCTTGTATAATTGTGACAAACACTTTGTATGTTGGTAGGAAAATTAGTGCAATATGAAAACAAATTTGAAATTGAAGGGAACTTTTACATATTTTGGTAAAGTATAACTGTAGGTCTAATTAGGTTCTTGCATTGAAATATATAATTACACGAGTGCTAGTTAACTGCATCTAAATATCATCGTTGAATGAGTGACACCTCATATGTGCTGAATAATCTCTATGTAGGTTCGAGTTATAACTTCTTCAATGACGAATTACCTATACATTTTGTTATATCATTATATTTCAGAACATAATAATAAAAGTTTTAGAATAATATATATTTATTTATTATTCTGTAGATGCACGAATTAATAATTGATATTATGTCTCTTTCCAGTGGAGTCTCCGTAGCTGCTTCTCCTAGTAGTATCTCCACTCCCAAGGAATCTACTGAACCCTTGCCTGGTTCAAGTGGACTCTTCCGGTCCTCCTGCACAGACTCTCAAGCAAAACCATACCGTTAAAAAAGGAAAACCACTAATGTCGAAACAAGACAGGCTTGACACACAAATAAATCTTTAAAACATCTATACTGCCCCAGTAACTACGAAAACTATAGAATAGAGATATATGCAATAAAAGAAATTTATTAGTGCCAGCATTTTGATAGGTGTTACCAATATAGTTGCTTTTGTTGACTTAAAGACAAGTTTTGAATAATGCTTTTAACCACTTATATAAATAAGTGTGATTTAATTTTTTGGGTTGATTTGTGGGTTGAAATGTTTTCGATAAGAATTCTCTACAAAAATGTTAGTTACATTGTAGAATCAAGTTGACTTTTTAGGATACAGAATAAAAATTACCGGGATTTTGTTTACTTTTTAAAAAGAAAAAGTGTTAATATCAGAATGGTCAAATAACCTCAAATATTTGTAATTTTTAAGTTACGAGGGTTTGGCTTATGACGGCGGTATAGCCTCGTAGCAATAGGTATGTTCGTAAGGTGTGTTCTTTTAATCAACAATTGTTCCATCAGTAATTGATGTCATGACGTCACTTATTAATTTCTGGTGGAAGGTATTTGTGCTAAATATAAGAACAAACGACGATTCTCAAATGAAAAATTTGAGGTATGAAATCGCATTAAAATTTAAATCCGTTTCAATTTAAATTAACAGTAATTTATTTCTTCTGTAGCCTATTTATATTTAAACTCTTATATTATAAATTAACTTTTGTCTAAATATTCGTGTTCACACAATCAAAAAATGGATTAACTGTACCCGCCACTCATCCAGCACATATCCATCGGATTTTAAAGCCGATGGATGAATTGGCTCATTGGTGAACTCACCGCTGAAAAAAAGATCGCTTAAATTAGGAACGGTTTGCTGCAAGCGCTGGATACAGTGCTGAATAAAAGAACACGCCCAATATATTTTTATTTTTTAATAGGCATTTCACATAACGGTGGAGCTAGGTATCCCTACTTTTATTGTTAAACACTTTTTAAATCGTATATAACTTATAACTATTATGTATTAATACATTCTTAACAATATTTAATATTATTTTATAGTTTTTTTCTGCCTACTTTCAGAAAAAGTAAATATTTAGAGGTAAAATACTATCAGTAATAACATTTTTATTGTTTGTACCTATGTTAAAATAATCAATTTCATTTTACACATTTATTAAGTAGACATATCCAATACGTTAGGCACACTGTAAATTTTAATACAAAATTACTAGTCAGCTTGAAACCTGTCATAACTAAAAAGAAATCCTGTATTGAATGTTTTATTTTCTAGAATTAGAATTCTTTAATAATTATTAATGATGGGCAAATTAAATTTATTTTTATTTATTGTAGATTTATTATATTTTCTTATTATGTTATGTATTTTGTGTATATTAATTTAATACTAAAAAATAAAATTTTAAAATGATTTTGGTCTTCTATTTATTCCCTACAAATCTGTAAATATGTGAAAGCAAATATATTTAGGTAAATAAATGTAATTTATAGATAGTATCAATTATTTAATGTTCTAAATTTCAACAATAAGATCAGCCATCATAATACATAATATTACACAGAAACAAACTAGAATAAAGGTACATAATGCCTGGCATTCTAAATGATACTCTTCGCAGATTGTTTTCAAAATCAATAGGCCTCATCTCCTTATAGAGCTTGATTTTTTCTAAAAATTTCATGTTGAAATCGTTTTTCATTTTTGATTTTTTTTTAATTTCAAACCCCCTTAAATCTCTCATATTTATTCAGATTTTTTTTATAACTAAAGGGTTTCTTCTTCTTTTAAAGATTGATGTTTGCTAAAAATTTCAAGTTTATATCATTTTTCGTTTTTCAGTTAGGATTTTATATTTTAACCCCCTTTAACTCCCCAATATATTCATATTTTTTTCAGTATCAATAGGCTTTATCTTCTTATAAAGCTTCATTTCTACTAAAAATTTCATGTTGATATCGCTTTTCGTTTTTAATTTAGATTTTTTTTTTAATTTCAACTCATCTTCACCACCTATTTTTAATCAGATTTGTTAAAAATCAATAGGCTTTGTCCCCTTTAGAGCTTGATTTTTGCTTAAAATTTTTAAGATTTCTCGTTTTTGACTTAACGTGCAGACAAAAAATGTGACATCGGACAGACAGACAAAGTAAACCGATAATACTTTTCACAGAATACTGTATCAAGAGTAGAAAAAAGATGTATAAGGTAAAATAAACAATTTAAAAAGATCCACAATAATATTCAACTTCGTTTATCTAAGGATACTAGAAGTTTGAAATAGCAGCACATAATAGGTTAGAGGGTAACACGATTGATAATTACAGGCAAACATAACTTTATATAGGTAAACTATTTACTATTTCTATTTTACTATTTCTTAGGTAAACTTTCTCATCGAGTATATTAAATTAACTGGTTTATCCATTTTCCGAATCAGACTTTTAAAGTGAAAAACCATTTGTCTCTTTATCTTTATCAAATTTTTATTGTACATTTCCATTTTCATAATGATGTCAAGTAGTTACCTTATTAGAATAATTAAATTTTTCCATTTAGTGGGTTTTGTGGGAAAAAAAATACAAATTTTTTGCTTACTTCTTACTTCATAGTATTTACAATTGGGTACAAATAGACCATTTTGAAGTAGTCTTTGAATGGTCTTAGACACTGAAACAAAATATAAAACAAATTAGAGTCGTAAAACTGTATATAAAACAATATAACCTTAAAAAAAATTATTTACCTTGCCTTAAAGAAGTTTTTCGGGAAAAATCGTTAAATTGACACACATCCTTCCAATTTATTAAAGTTGCAGTTCTCAATTAAACACATATTTTTAAATAATCACAAATAAAATAATTTTAGTTTTAATAAAAGCGACGGAAAATGTACCAGATTCCCTAAATGGATCAGAATTTTTCGAATTTTTCCAGTCACATCTAAATTCATTAAAGAGGAAAAAGGGGGGCCTTTATTGATAACAAACCTAAACAAGGAACACAATATATATTTTTTTACACGTGAACACTGATGCACGCAGAATGTACTGCATCTAGTACAATAATTGTGAATGGTATTAGACTGGCAACACTGGTTTGGCAATCTTGTTTGTGAGCGGCGCGCCAATTAATGTGTTCTTCGACAGTTTGAAGGATCTGTTAGCGTGTTGTCTTCTCTTTTTAGCTATATGTATTCACCAAATCGTCTTACTCGTGTTAGGCTTACTCATCATATTGCGCCACAGACACGGTATACTTAGGTATATTGTGCCACAGAGACGCGATCAGCTAGAGAGCAATGATGTACCAAAAAATATAGATTAACACGTATGAAAATAATAATATTAAAATTAAATTTATATTTTTATTTATGTAATTTTAAAATAATGTATTTTTATGAAATTGAACTGGGTGTTCACTGCAAAAATGAACCAATGAAGAAACCGCCCCTGATTGGAAATATCACCACACTAAATTGGGTTTGCACACATGATAAAAACTAAACATATTTTATGTACTTCTATTTGAAAAAATAATGTACAGTAGAAAGGGCGAGATTTAGCTTCTCCATGGTGTGACAAAGGGGAAGAGAAAATGTGAAGTTAATAAATAAAAAATAGTTTTAGTTTATATAAAAGGGACAAAATATATTTAAATACTGTTGCCTTAAACTGTTACACAAACCACATATTTTTAATTGAGCACTAGGAGAGCAGTTAGATAAATATTTTCCTCTTTTTTTAGTGCCTTATTGGACCTTTTCTTCATTTAAGTTATTCTATCTATTTTAAGAAATTATGTGTAAAACATTTTTTCTCTGTACCGACTGTTTGAATCACATTTCATCGTGTACCAGTCTTTGTAATTCAGTGGCTTGATTTTAGTGGGTCAGTAGTGCTTTTAATAGAAAACATTTTAAATAATGTTATCGAGGAAGTTCAGGTGGGATAAGTCAAAGAAAAGTGTGGACAACTGAGGTAAAATCAATTATATCCCGTAGAGTTGTTTTCTGAATGGTTCTTATAACGGCATGAATGAGCATTTTTGACGAAAGTTATACAGGACCGTATTGAAAAAGTTTTTATTTAAATGACTTCTGTACAAGTTACAAAAAGTATCGATTTAGGATTTACCCTTTATATTATGTTATATAGTAATTACGAGTCTTGCTTTTGCTCTTACATTGTATCACAAAGAAAACCTTTACGTTAGGAGTAAATTATAACAGTTCCGGAGAGGCTAGCCGCAAGATTATTGCGCAACAGTTAAGCAGTAATCATTCTGGTCACGTCGGGAATGCTGACCGCTGGGACGTTCCACCATGGGATAAAACATGGTGGGGTAGCCATTTTTGTTCAAGTAAAATTCTAATGAAAGCAATTGATCTTAAAAAATTTTGTATTCCCCTGCATGCTGAATTTTGTAATGCAGAAGTTAAACTATCTTAAGGTATAGTAATCTCTATATACAGATCTTCCAGTCAAGGAGATTTGATAATATTTAAACAAAAATTATTTGCCATGATTGATTTTCTTTATATTAAATACAAGCATATAATTTTAATGGGTGATATCAACTTGGACATGGAGAGTAATACAGAGCATGTCAAGGATATCCGGAATTTTTTTCATATGTATGGTCTCCAACATTTTATTACAACTCCTACAAGAATTACAGCAACGACCAGTTCCTGTCTGGATAACATCATCACTAACATTAATCCTGATAAGAAGGAAACAGGAGTATGTGAACCATTAATAGCAGATCATAGTTTTGTTTGTTAAAAAATATGAGCTGATGCCGAAAAAAGATAGGGATAGTGTTAACATTAATGTTTAAAAGAAATATAGGTATGAATATTGAAAATTAAACCTGTTTACTGTGTAGGTATATTAATTCATAGGAGTAATTCATTGCATTAACACAAGATCCATTGAAACACCTGATATTACATTGAGTGAGGATGATTAACATATTTTTTTAACCATAGCAGTAAAGGTTAAGCCTCAATTTTATTTTTTACTTTATTTGCAATTAATTTTTAAAAAAATTCTACCTTGACTGGGATCACGATACTCAATTCGATTTAATCGTACAATTCGACGTTCGACTCGACCGCAATTCGAAATGGGATTCATGAAACTCGATCGAGTTGATTTTCGTTTATTGTCGGTTTTTGAAGTAATCTGAACTACTATCAAGACAAATGTAATGTTCTGTGTCAGTTACTTTATGTTCTGTGGTTGCGTTATGTGTCCCGTGACTGTATATAATTTGACAGTTAATAGAATGAAAAGCCTTTCCGTTTATAAAATAATGTTCATCAACAGGAGGTTTTAATATCGCAATAGAGATCCGTCTATAGCACCAACTGTACCAGTAAATCCCATCTATTTAAAAACTAATTTAATAATATCTTGTTCATTTGCAGTTGGACATTTTATTTTAGTGACTACTACGTGATCTACCATCAAATTGGTGATAATATGAACTTTGTGCACAGTACTCTGAGCCATTCCAAAAATACACTCTTGACCAACACATCTTTGATATGAACCAGTAGCATAAAACCTTAAGGCACATAAAACCATATTATCAATTGATATGCCCCTAAAATCCTGTCTTAGGTGTAGATGAGGTCGTAAAGTGTCTATTAATTCGTGAACTAAGACTTTATTGAGGCGAAATAATTCAATGAAACGTCCATCCACAAGAAGAACAGGATCGCTGTTCCGTCGTAACAAACGCCTTTCTCTTAATAAGGCCAAATTTTCTCGTCGACGTTGTCTTTCTAATAAAACTTGGTGAACAATAGGAAGCATTTTTGTTTTTGTTTCTTAAACTCAAAATTGCACTACTCTACACCTTCTAAGCAGTCGAGTAATTGCGGTCGAATCGAGACGATTATTCGAATGTCATGAATAATTTTTAAATATTTCAGTCGATTAATCGAGATCGAGTATCCCAAATCGAGTGTCATGATCCCTATGCAGATTAACTTCATTAATATAAAAGTCACCCGTGATCAGCTGTAAATCGACAGACTGTCAGTTGGAAAGGCGCCGTTGCCAGTTTTAATCTCAGTTAGTTATATGTTCATTAGCTAACGAGAGATTTTATCAATCGTTCTTGCAACCGAATGATGTAATAAAATAATGTTAGGTAAAAACGGTTATACGAATTAAAAATAATGTATATAACACAAATGATGTTCATCCTTAAGCAAAATATTGGGCTGGCGAATGGACTTAGTATCCGTAGTCAAGGGAAACCTAAATCTAATCACACATACATATTTTTAATCAAAACTGTTGGCCTTCTACTTCAATATTAACTATATAGAAATGCATATGAATTTTATAGTATTAAGTAAGATTCAGATCAAATGTACTCACAATTTTTATAAACATTAAACTAAAATAAACTAATTTCAAATAACACCTGTTTCTTATTTAAATAAAATATGTTAAATATGTGTTCTTATTAAATACAGAAATTAGTCTCAACCACATACATTCCTTTTTTTTACTTATTCATTTAAAAGTGACTACTAATTCACAGTTTTTCAAGTTTGTTATTGAAGGAGACCAGCTACTACAAAATATCCTACTGACGATAACTAATTTCTCTTTAATAATAGTTTTGCATTCATCAACATTTTGCAGCACTTTTTTTATAAATTAAATCACATATTTACAATTTAAAGCAAGTAATTACATTTTCATATTCCACTTATATATTCTTATTATTCTTAAAAATGCTGAAAAAGATTGTCATAAAGGTAAAATTCCTTCTTATAAGGTGTTGTTCATGCAATTTTAGGTTCTTAACGTTTTGTTCAACACGTTTTTCACAATGTATCCGAAGCAACACTATGAAAGATTTAAACCCAAAACTCACAGCATCCAGTTTTGAGATTAATAAGAGGAGTGCAGTCACAATGCAGTTTCAGAGATGATTTTACAAAAACACTTATTTACCCCAGCCAAAACACATGTAACATAAAAATAAAATAAAAAAAAATTGCATAATTTGGTACATAAAAAAACACGAAATGTTTTTAGTTTTATTCCACTACGAGAAAAACTTGTACCATAATGACATTGTGCATGTTAAATACTATTCCTGCAGGACAAACGATAAACTGTGGATTTTGTCAAACGAAAATCAGAAAAATGTTACCAGCTTAAGCTGACTACTATTTCCCTCTAGCCTGACTACTAATTCCCCTCTAGCCTCAGTCACCCCCTCATTTATAAATTGGGTCTGTATCGCGACCCACAGCCCTGCCTATAACGAATTAAAACATTCAATAGAAATACCTGAGAAAATTAATAAATCAATAAAATAACTTTAGATATTTTAAAATATTTCTCGCCCAATTTTTGTCGAAAACAGACAAACAAAAACTAAATCAAAACAAAAATGGCTTAGTTTTTAATGTCATGTTAAAACTTGGTTAAAACATAGAAGTTCGATATCAAGTTTCGAGAATCACTTGAAAGTTTGTTTGAAACTATAATGCAAAGTTCAGACATTTTTAGATATATATTTCAGAGCTCTGACATCTTTATTTTAGAACAAAAGAAATTGAAAATCCGATGGAGTTTAAAAAGTTTCAATGGAAAAAAATTAAATTATACTTCAAAAGTTAAACGTCCTATTTGAGCTTATATTTCAGAGTAAAAATTTATTAAATGTTTTCTAATAACAAAACTTTTGTTAAGGTGAAGTGAGATAAATTTATTATAAGGTTGAACAGAAATTAAAATTTGCACTACTTACGGCTGGTTGCAAGAACGATCATTACATATTTAATTACTCGATAAACCCTAATCTTTCAATAAAGGTGTAGTAAGGGTTGCATTCTGCTTTCAATAAATAACGGCGCCGTGAACTAAAAACGTCGCCTCCTCCGTATCGTCTCATATCTCATTTACTTTGGACAGAAGTATCTAAATTTTGAATTTTATACTGTAAAAGATTAATTGGATTTTAATTTAAACACAAATTAAATTACTTTTAAACATACAATGTAAACCTTTTATTGTATGTGTTATTATTTATACAATTTTAGCAATATCGGTCTTTTCCCATTTTAAAGATAAAATAATAAAATGGGAAATGAGAAGGGGGCGTGGTAAATCTCCAACTTAATGAGATGGGCTTAAATTAAAGCATTTTTCATAATCAAACACAGTCCCCGTTAAATTCCTTTGATTCAGCTGCTGCATTCTTTGGTAAGAAAGTAATGTTATAATAATGAAAATATGTTGTATTTTTTATTTAAACTCGGCTGTTTTATTTGTACATGGTGGTCCACATTCAACGCTTTTACATGATACAACTGGATATCGAAACCTGATAATCCGTCATCGTCACCTTTTTTGAGAAACTAAACATGGTATGCTTGGTCCGTAGTTATGTTATAACTCCTTTTAAGAAGCTACAGGGTGATTGTCTAAATTTGTCATAATTTATTATCTCAAATAAATAATATCTTATTATTTTGAAAAACAATTTAATATCTTAACTTAGTTACATATGTAAAATCCATTGTCGTTCCGATTATTTTTTCAAGGGGTCAAATTTTCGAGGTAATACCATTTACCATTTTTTATTTAAACACCCACACAAATAATGATATTTTAAAAATCACTCTTGAATTTTACGCAGGGGAGAAATTTATAACGGGATTTAAAATACCATGTTTATTTAGTTTTTAAAAGAAGGCGCGACATCAAATTTGCTTTATCCCCTAGTAATTTAGTGATATAAACATGTCCAATTTAGACCATCCTGTATAATTAAGACAAATACTTTGTATGTTGATAGGAAAATTAGTGCAATTTGAAGATAAATTTGATATTGAAGGGAACTTTTACATATTTTATTAAAATATAACTGTAGGTCTAATTAGGTTCTTACATTGCAATAAATAATTATAACAGTGCTAGTTAACTATAGCTAAATATCATTATTGAAGGAGTGATACCTCATGTGTGCTGAATAATCTCTATGTAGATTCAAGTTATCACTTCGTCAATGACGAATTATTAACTTGTTCATATTTCGGAACATAATTTTAACAGCTCTAGAATAATATATATTTATTTATTATTTTGTAGGTGCATGAATCAATAATTGATATTATGCCTTTTTTCAGTGGAGTCTCCATAGCTGCTTCTCCTATACTCTGTCTTTAAACTAAGAGGAGCGATTTGAAGTTAAGTTGGTAATTCTGTAGACTGCTGATTGGTCAGATTGCAGTCAGTTTCACACATTACTTTTTAGCTATTGTTGACAGTTCTATTCTGACATTTTGTATTTTAAGTTTTGTTATTGCTTTGATATCTCATCATTATTACTTAGTTTTTTATTTCTTTAATAACAATTCTTTACAAAACTTTAGTAAGCAATTGTATTGAATTTCTGCGATTATGGATCCTTCTACTTCGAATACTATTATAGCAGTTCCTAGCGGAGTCCATCAAAACAATGAAAACGAATGAGTTTAGACCATTCAAGTCTCTCAGAAAAGCAGTAAATAATAATATAAAAACCAAAATTGTTGTTATATCTAAAATTTCTCAAGCTACTGGTAAGTTTTACTCATTACTTTCCAATTAAAAAAAAAAAATATTAAATACCTACCTAACATTTTTCTTACAGGTATTGCAAAGTCAACTACTTACCGATTATTGAAATAATACCGTAATAATGGAACAATATCTAGTCTATTCCAAAAAGTATTTATGGAAGACGAGGACTTTTAAACATTTGATGAGAGGTTCTAAATGCTATTCGAAGATTAGTACAATATTTCTTTTTCAAAAATAAGATCTATATTACATAAAATTTTGACACAAATATATTATTCATTTTTATATACTTTCTTGAGACATAATAACTAAGTAACTTTGTAACTTTAAATAGTCAAATTAACTGTTTATTTATATTATATATATTTTTTTAGATATTTGAAAAGAAATTGTCAAAGTGTATTGATAGAAAGCTATATCTGTAGATTTAAAATCCATCAAACAATATAGAAAAGAAAACAGGCCAAGCATTTACTTAGATGAAGGTCATAGTAAGGTTTATCCACGGCCTGAAAAGCCTTACAAGAAAGCGAAGACACCTTAATATTATAACATGCTAATTCTGAAGGTTTTGTAGAAAATGCATTTACCATGAAGAGACAATATCCGAAGTATTTTAGAATTGGTTTTCTACTTTATTTACAAAGTTTCCTAATAATGCTATGTTTGTGATGGAAAATGCATCATATCATAATCGAAAACTAAAAATATTAAATTTATTTAAATATGAACTTTTACACCTAATTCGACAACATAAAGATGCACATAATTTGTATGTTGTCGATGAAATGGCTAAAGAAACCAATAAAGTTGTGTAGTGACTGCCTCATATCACTGTCAGTTAAATCTCATAGAATTGATAGAGGCACAAATAAATGAGGTGGCAGCTAAAAACACAATGAATCTTCTGTTGTAGATTAACATATTGAGTATTGGTGTTTTTTGTTTCTGTTTTAATGTAAATGTCAAGATATACTTTGTCCTTTCACTTATTATATTGTATAGGCACTTCTTATGCATTTTTCAGTTTTTTTTTTCAAACCTTATAATTAAAATATTATAGCAAATTTACAAAATAAAGATACTACTATTCATATGTTGTTTTTCTAACTTATATTTAAAAAAAAAACAATACAAAACTGTACAGTGTAGTATACAAAAATTAAAACTGCTGTTATTTTTATTGTAAAATTTAAAGGGCGCTACCTTAGACATTTGAAACGATTACTTTTTTAAGCCACTATGTATTTAACTTTTAAACAAAAATTCTTGTTCTGCAAGATATAAGTAGTAAGAGTAAAATTGAGCAGTCGTTTATGAGATATCTGGATTTATAAAAAGGCTCCTTTAAATTTTATAATAAAAATGGCAGCAGCTTTAAATTTTAGTGGTTACATACTAAAAATATTAAATTTATTTAAATATGAAGCGATATCAACTTGTACACCTAATTCTGCAATCCCTCCAAGCCAAACATTTTGCAAATACATCAATTATTAAAAAAATTATTTACGAAAAATTAAATTAAGGAGGTCCTTTCGCCACACCTCTCGCCTCAAATGTTAAAAAAAAGTTATTAGATTATGACTAAAATAAATTTTTTTCTAATAGTTGAAGTACTTATTTATCTAATATTGAACTTTTAACTATACCTTACCTTGCAAATTTTTGAGAATTTTTTTTTTTTTAATGTGAGTATTTGTACAGTGCCTCACGAGAAAGTAAATATTCAACAACAATTCTCGAATTATACTATTATTTATTGATTAGATGGAGTAGAAAAAAACTAAAAATAAGGTTTTTGAAATATTAAGATTTTGTTTTATACAATAAAATATATATAGTAAACCGTGGAACTTATTGAGAAATTAATATTAAAAAATCACAAAAAAATTTCAAGTAACCTAGTTGAAAATTTTTTGTGATTTTTTAATAATAATTTCTCAATAAATTCTACGGTAACCTATATATTTTATTGTAAAAAACAAAACCTAAATATTTCAAAAACCTTATTGTTAGTTTTTTTCTACTCCATCTAATTAATAAATAATAGTAAAATTAATTATAATTCGAAAATTGTTGTTGAAGTCTTACTTTCTCATAAGACACTGTAGAAACACACATATTTTTAAATTTTTTTTTTTTTTTTTAATTTGCACGGTAAGGTATAGTTAAAAGTTCACTATTAGATAAATAAGGACATTTTAAATAGCTGTGACCGCACCCGAAGATATAATTTTATTCCGAAACATATGTAGTGCTGTATTAATAACAATATAATCTACCGATCATACCACAGGCCTTTTGTTTTTAAAAAAATATTTTAAATTCGTTGTAGGAAATCCTTCTTTTCAAACAAAGTTACACATTACCTTTTTTTATGAATAGCCTTAATAATATTTACTTATCTTATCTGCAAATAAACATTTAATTTTCAAAAGGATGTCTCAAAAAATATACCATCTGCTTTATATTGTATATGTTTTCGAGAAGACCAAAGACATTCTGATACACAATGAGGAATTTATCATTGTAGTAAAAGCTGGTAACATTATACTTTCTTCAACTTCTACATACATTTAATGTTGCCAACAAGTTTACACTTTCCACTGTTGAATATAACATCTGGTTATTGGAGACAAAATTCGTATAGTTATGATCCTTGTCCATTTGATTTCAAAACACCTGTCTACAATTATTTCATATACTTCAGAACTTTGCTACATTTTACCTGAAGAAAGGACCTTTATTTAATTAGGAAATTCATAAAGAAATATTAAAATAAGCATTATTTTTTTTGTACCTGCCAAAATTATGGATTTTAAATAAGCTCTTCTTTAACTACATATTTTTTGGTTCTTCGTAAGTATGTCTTGTAGGTAGGTAAAAATAGGTGCTTAATTTTATTTCAACAAATAGAACTGGCATACCTATTTATCCAATTTTTCCGTCAAATTGAAATACCTACTATTTACTTTCTTTTCTGTTATTATAGGTAATAGATATATAAATTTCTAATCACAGTTACTTATAAAACAATTAATAAAATATCAAATTAAAACTCTATGTTAAACTCAGAATGTAAAAAACTATTTTGTATTTTGTTGGACGACATTTTACCCAATTTCCTGACATTTAATCGCCGATTCAGCGATTTTCTTCTCATTGTACTGGTGCGAGCTGCGATGTGAGACGAAGTAATGAAAAAATAAAAGTAGAACTAAAATTCAATAATTATAAATCAAAAACGCAATGAGCACAATTTAGTGTCATCTTTATTCGTTGGTTATCTAAAACTTTGACTTCAATGCATTCATAACAAAGTTTTTAAATCTTTTTCTTGAAATGATACAAGAAAAATTCAAATTTACCGCTAAAATGATATCTAGTTACTATTTTAGTTATTTTTCCCTGTGTAAATAGGACTTTTTATTTCGCTCCTTTTAGTTTAAAAACTCCCAAGGAATCTACTGAACCCTTGCCTGCCTGATCCGAGTGGACTCTCCTCGTCCCCCTGCGCAGTTTCCCAAGCAAAACCCCACAGTTAAAAAAGGAAAACTTTGTAACACAAAAAAATGAAAAATATTGTTGTATGGACCACTATTGTTGAAAATAGACAGGCTTGACACACAAATCAAACGTCAAAACATCTATTATAGCTTCATAGCAATATATTTTTATTTTTTAATTGGCATTAGTTTGTAGCAATATGTTTGCTGCGTATGGTAAAATATTTCATGAGATAATAGCATAAATAATTTCAAGCCTGAAAATTGAGTAAAATATACAGGGTGTTTCACATTTAAACGGACCAAACTTAAAAAGAGGTAGACTACATTTAGCTGAGTTCAAAACACCCCCTACTTAACCTTTAATCATATTCGTTTCTGAGATTAGGGTGTTTCATGATTTTTTGCTAAAACTAAAATCGGCCATTTTGTTTGAACGGCTGGAGATATTTTGATAAAATTTAGTACAAAACTTACACTTTCTTAGGTTAATCGAAATCATAATTTAATTTTTTTAAATTCTATGACCGGACACTCTTTTTTTTATATTGCTCTTCTTAGCTAGAATATCACCCTATATATCGAATTTTAATAAATGTTACTGCACATTTAAATATTACGTGGATCAATAAATAAAATAATGTAATAATATTTATTGGCACCATCTTGATTTTCTTACAGTAAATTTTTATAATGGCGACTACAATATTATAAATCAGTATTTACAAAATTGAAATCAAATATTTTACTCTGTATTTTTAAAACTCTACTCAAATTAGATACCATCTTCATTTATTTTTAACTACTGCATATTCCAATAAGAAATTAAATATGTACATAGGACTAGGCTCACTTTATTTGATAAAATAACAGAACAAACTAACAGAAACAAATAATTAATTTATACTAAAGTAGATTTTCAAAATGAACACCGAGAACATTAATACACCTCTGCGAACGTTTTAACAGGTTTTTACTGATTTGTCAATTATTTTCGGTCTATTTCATAAATTATTAATTTTTTCCAATAACTATGCTCGGGTATTCATTTATTAGTTGTACACCTCTGATTTAAGGTATCCCCATGAAAAATAATCCAGAGGTGTTAAATCTGTATTTGAGAAACGATGATTTAAATGGTCTCTTGCCAGTATTTGAAACGGTACTTTCTCAACTCGTGCGTTAGCAACTCGGGCGTAATATAAAAGTACCTGAATTCGTCGCAACTCGGGCGCCCTCCAAAATTGTGTACCTGTGAGTTCGCAACTCGGGCGTCGACGGGATATGAAATTTGACCATAGTTTATGTACCCTGATTCTGATTACAATCTGATTCAGGTAGTAATGAATTATCGAAAATTTAAGAGAAATGAATGACATCGCAGAAGAAGCTCTGATTTTAACAGATTGAAAAGTTGATGTAAACAAATTGAAGATTTTTCCATTACGGTTTATTTTAGAGAAATCATGTGTAGAATAAAATATATAGAGCATGATATCGGGACCATTTTCAAATTATTCGCGATTTCTAAAATATTTCCGGAAATAATTTGGTCACAAGTGGTATTATAAGAGAAAATAATGAGAAAAATTCGAATTTTGCAATTTACCTCAAATTTCCCGAATTCGGTCTATTTTAGAGAAATCTATGGAACAAAAATTATTGAGAATTACATTGTAAGCAACTTTTATTTGAAGAATTTTCTTTAAAATTCGAATTTTGCACTTTTTGTCACAATTTTCGAATACGGACCATTTTAAGGAAATCATAAATAGTATAAAATAATATATAAATATTACGAAACGCCTCAGAAACATTTCTAAAACATTCCTAAAATGTAAAAATATCCTGTAAATGTAATATTTCATATATTTTATAAATAATAATTTGAAACCTATCGGAAATATAACATACTGATATTTCAGAAATGTATCCAACAACAGACGCAAACTTCTAATTATTTAGAATATATGGTTATCTCTAAAATAAAATTATATTACTTAAAATAAAATGTCTACAACATAACCCATCTTCTTTCTCTTCTTACAAATGAGAAATTTTTCAAATCTTGGCCATTTACAACATAACAAACATAAACCAACTTAATATTCTAAGTATAATCAATGAAAATGTTTAAAAATATGATTGCAATAAAGTAGAATAATTAATATTTTTAGGTAAAATATAAACAAAACGTCAAAGTGTTTCGATACAAAAACGTTTTTATTACGAGTTTTATGTAATTTAAAGAAACGTTAATATTAAACGTGTATGTATCTTAATATCCAACTTTCGGTTGTACCATAATTATATAATAACATTTAAAAAGAATATTAAAATAAACTAGAATAATTAATATTAAAATAACGTAGATATTTGGTTAACATTATTAACCAAACGTTAAAAAGGTTGAAATACAATAATCTTTTACATATTATATATATTTAACAAAATGATTAACTTTTAGTTACATAACAACGTTTAAATATAATATTAAAATATAGTTAAATAAAAGAGCCACAAAATACAGTAATCTCGACCGACAAATAAATGCCATCGTGGAAGACTTAACAAACTGTCATGAAATTATTAAGTCCGACTCTGTCTAAGCACGCGGCCTTCACGTCTGGGCAGCCGATTCATGCTAGAGGCGATGGAATATTCTGCGAATGTCGCTGAGGCTCGAGAAACGGGTAGAACGGACGGAGTGTGCCGTTGAGTCAGAATTGGAAATTTCCCGACCATCGGGATTATTCTGGTTACAGAGTTGGTTTGATATAAATATCGCGTGTGTGAAGATGGCGGTAAGTTGATTATAGACAGTTTTAATATAGAACATTGTATTGGAAAGTTAAAGTGTAAGAAATAAATTAGAATTGTTAGTTAGTAATATATAAATTAAATATTACGTCTGAAATAAATTGAAAATAGTGTGTTTTAAATAAATAAACTAAAAATAAATAAGACTTTCGTCACATAACGGAAAAACTGACTTGCGAAGTACACTCGAAGACATGTTGTAAGGTTCGAATAATTTTTTTTTGATAAAACTAATAAAAAAAAGTTTTCCATATGTAGCCATCTTATACAGACACGCTGTACATAAAAAATGTATTAAAATAAAAATTAAATAGCTAGCCGAGGTAGGTACACTATTATTTATCAATCTAATTATTATATAAAAATTAAATTATACTTTTTCAATAAAAATGATAATTTCAAATGTCATAACAATGTAATGTAAAGACTATTTTCGCAGAGAAAGATAAATAAAAAATTTTGTTTTATGAAAGTTACATAATATTTAAAAACTGGCAAGCTCCTCTTGTACGGCACTTCGTATATAATTTTAAGTTTAAGCCGAAAGCACCTTCTCAGGTTAAACTAAACAGGTGACATTCATTATATTACTATAATATTGGTACTGATCCTAGAACGCCCGAGTTGCGAAGGGTATTTAATCTACCTGTAGCCTTACGCCCGAAATGCGCAAAATTAAGTATTCCGCTCGAGTTGCGACGCCCGAGATGCGCATAAATCATTTGAAACTGAGGTCCAGCACCATCGTGTTGAAACCACATTTCTCTAGTATTAATCCCTTCTAACAAATTTGACTAGATCTCTCTAAGGAAGTATAAATATGAGGGCCTATTAAATGATTTTTATAAATACCACACCATACATTTAAAGAAAATCTATATTGGGAATGTTTTTGTGATACAGTGTGAGTATTTTCATTTGCCCAAATACGACCATTCCTAGTATTATTGATCCCATTACGTGTAAATTGGGATTCATCAGTGAATAAAATTCTCGATATTGTCCTTCTGTGGGTCAAAATTCATCTACAAAAAGCTAAATTGAAAAAGTAATTTAGCTCAATACTGTACATAAAATAAATGATATTATTTGACACAAGCCTACTGGTATTATTCAATTTTACATTCATCATGTTTAGGACGGAATGAGTGATGGTGTAATTTGGCGCATATTGGCAGTTGACTTAATTCAGTTTTTAGCTCGTTTATAAAATACCTAGTTTTTTGAACTTTTGAATTTGATTTCATCAGAGTTTTAGTTCGTTTAAGTTTTAGTTCATTTTAATTTCCCAATATAATTACCTAAAAATGAACGTGGAGATAAAAATGAATGAGGTGGTTGGAAATCATCTCTCTCTTAGTGTAAGAATAAGTAATGAATAAGCAGTACCTAGGTACCAGAAACAAGTGTAAGGAGAACTTAAAAAAAATTAAATTTGTATCTATTTTATGTACAAAAAGTTCAGTGACTTGAACACACATAAAATGTTTGGTGTGGAATTTATAAAAAATCACTTAATACCCAAGCATAGTTATTGAAAAAAATTAACAAAGTATGTAACAACATTAAAAATAAACCGAAAATAATTGACAAATCAGTGAAAAGCCTGTTAAAACGTTCGGAATAGTGTATTAACGTTCACGGTGTTCATTTTGAAAATCTACTTTAGTTTTAATTATTTATTTCTGTTAGTTTGTTCTATTACTTTATTAAATAAAGTAAGACCGGTACTGTGTAGATATTTAATTTCCTAATGAAAAATGCTGTAGTTAAAAAAATAAGGATGGTACTTAATTTTTGTACAGTTGTAAAAGTACAGAGTAAAATATTTGATTTTAATATTGTAAATACTGATTTATAATATTGTAGTCGCCATTATAAAAATTTACTGTAATAAAATTAAGATGGTGCCATTAAATATTATTACATTATTTTATTTAGTGATCCACGTACTATTTAAATGTGCAGTAACATTTATTAAAATACAATATACAAGGTGATATTCTAGATAAGAAGAGCAATATGAAAATTTTTAAAATTAAATTATGGTTTTTATTAACCTAAAAAAGTGTAACTTTTGTACAAAATTTTATTGAAATATCTCTAGCCGTTCAAACAAAATGGCCGATTTTAGTTTTGGCAAAAAATCATAAAACACGCTATATCTCTGAAACGAGTAATATTAAAGGCTAAGTATGGGGGTGTTTTAAACTCAGCTAAGTGTACTCTACCTCCCATTAGGCTGTGTCCGTTTAAATCTAAAATATCTTGTATATAGTAACAGATAATCAATTATCTACTTATATTATTAAACACTTTTTAAATCGTCTACAACTGATTAATATTTTGTATTAATACATTATCAACAATATTTAATATTAGGTTATACTTTTTCCTGTATATTTTCAGAGAAAATGAATATTTAGCAGTAAACTACTATTAGTAATAATAAAATTGTGTGTACCTATGTTTAAAAAATCCTTTATAATAATATTATTGATAATAATAGTCTCTCTAATTCACCCCCTTACGAGTGAATTTTAACCCCACAAGCTGAGCTTGTGCGGGGAAAGGCAATTATTATTATTATTATTATTTTCCGTGGCGCTCCGGGGCGACTTAAAGATGATTGATGGTGCCATTTGACTTAGAGGTGAGGAAAACTTTTTATACATTTATTGAATATGTGGAACTGGCTAAGTAGACATTTAAACATGTTAGACACACTATTAATTTAACACAAAATTATTAATCAGCTTGAAACCTGTCGTAACCAAAAATAAATCCTGGATTGAATGTTTTGTTTTCTGGAATTAGAATTATTTAATAATAATTATAATGATGGGCAAATTAAATGTATTTTATTATTATGTTTATATATTTTGTGTATATTAATTTAATCATCAAAAATAAAATTTTAAAATGTTTTTTGGTGTTTTATTTATTTATGACCTGCAAATCTGTAAATTACAAATTTGTGAAAACAAATATATTTAAGAAAATAAATGTAATTTATACATAGTATCATTATTTAATATTCTAAATTTAGACAATGACACAACTTATAAAAGCTAATCATTAGGGCATGAAAAAAATGCAAACAAAAAACACAAAAAAATGCTCAAAAATTTACCAAAAAATGCAAAGGTTTTAGAGAAAAATGCAAGAAATTAAGCATAATATTAAGCTTGCTAAACTTATTTGTATAATTATTACACCTGTATTTTTTTACTTAAAAATTATGAGGAAAATAACACTTTCAGTTTGGTAACGAGGGAATTTTTCAAAAATCAAACACAACTTTTAAATAGGTAAATAAAAGTTTTTTATTCACAATCTAAACGGAAAAACAGTACAAAAATATAAAAATAATAATAAACTTAGATTATGCGTTACAATTATGAAAACAATTAATAATTAAATGTTTTTCAAAGTTTTCCAGAAGGAAACTTTGTCTCTTGTCCGTAAACATGTGTTTAAAAACAGAAAAACTTCTTTCGATATCAATTGATGTAATAGGATCATACTTATATTTACAAATTATACTTGTTTTTATATCCGGCACATTTATAGTATTTGCACCTGCAAACATTTTTGCAATATTTTGTAAAATATGAAAGTCTGTATTATTTTGAATCACAGATTCCATTTTTTTGCGAATCAGTGACCCAGTAACTCCACAGATTTTTTACAATCCGACTTAAACTGATTTATTAGAGCAACCGACTCTGTTAAAGAAGCACATGATTTTTCTAATTTTGTTGTATTGGTAGAAACAAAAAAATAATTGGTTTTTAAAAAAATTAGGTCTTTTTTTATTTGAGGATTTTTAAAAAGTTTTTTTGAACTCATAAGAGCGGAGGAAGAGGAGTCTGTCAGATCGTCTATTACACTTTTAACTGTTTCTTAATTGTCGGCATAAAACATAGCTGCATCAAGCCAACGTGTTACAACTGGTTGTGGGGGTAAGGAAATATTTGGTCATTTTTCTTTGTGCAACTGAATACGTATTGGGGCTTTTAAAAATACTTTTTTTACAAAGTTAATCATGTCATTTACCAAAGGAAATTCCTCTCTTATACATTCTGCTACTCCATTAATTCCATGAGCCGAACAGGTTACATGTAACATGTCAGAATAAATTTTTTTTAAATTTTGTCCTGCTTTCACCATGTAAGGTGCAGCATCAGATAAAAATAAGATAAATTTTTCCCCTGGGATTGCATCAGGTAAGAAGAAATTGGTTAAAGAGTCTTGAACAAATCTGGTAATTGTTAAATTATTCGCTTTTTCAAGTTTTTTTGACGCAAAAAGATAAGATCTGCCAGGGGTCGCTTCCTCTAACACGCCAATTAACGCATGTGCAATGTATCTACCGCACGAATCTGTGGTTTCATCTACTATAATATAAAAATAATTTGAACTAACAACTTTTTTTATATTAGTTAAAGTTTCTTTAAAAATCGAATCGACACTTCCTTTGCGTATGGTTGATTCATCTGGGATATTTATATTACAGAACTTGCCTAGAAATTGCCTTAGGTTGGGATTGTTTAATTTTGCCAGCGGTATATTGCTGGTAATAATTGCTTTGCAAAACTCCTCGTTGAACTGCTTTTGTTGAACGGTGTGTTTTGCACTTTGTTTAAGGCAAGTTTTTAGAGTTTGCTGTGATGTACCTCCCTCCGATTTCTGCATATTAAGAATATGCTTTGAGCTGATCCACAATGAATTTTTTATCAGCATCAATCTGTAATAGCAAGGAAAAAAATAATTAAAAATTTGATTATGATGTTGCTCAAATGTTATATAGAAAAATTAGTTTGTCTTATACGTTGCTGGGCATCGCTCAGCCATCAAATAAGACTCAGATGAGAAAGCTCTGTTTCGCCTTACAAAACAATATATTATTCTAAAAGAAACACTTTAGTACTATTTCAGATACCTTATACTTATTTATTTCTAAATAAAAAAATATACTTAGTAAAACAGAATACTTACCATTTTTGAACAAACTGTACAGAAAAGTTTGTCTCCATCCCATGTAAATTCTCGGTAACCTTTAATCCACGCTGTATTAAAAGGCATTTTACTTGAGAACAAATTGGACTTCCAACACTTCTAACGTATAAGTTCTGAATTCTTAACACTTTAACAAATTACTAAACGAAACACACAATTTACGCAAGGCAAGGGTAGCACTTTCTAAATAGAACTAAAACCATATTTATTTATAAATTTTTCTCTTTATAGATCAAAGGTTTAATACCAAACAAACAAGTACCTGGAATCCCAAGTAGTTTACTTTAACTGCTTTGGGTTTCCCTAATTTTGCCTGATAAGAAAATGTTATGGTTAGGAGGATTATCTTGGGAATTACTTTATTACTTTGTTGCAGGTACCTAAAAAAAGTCCAAAATAAATCCTTTATGTTGGTTGTATCTAACAAAATTTTAAAATTCTTGAGAAATAAGCAAAAAAAAACTCCCATAGGAAAAAAATGCATTTTTTTAAAAAAGTACAAAAAAATGCAAAAAATGCAAAAAATGCAAAAAAATGCAAATTGCATTTTATTAGGAAAGAAACACGGCATCTAAATTGAAGGGAATAGATCACAGGTGAATGTATTTCTCATACCATTGAAATTTCACCATCCCTCTTCTATTTTTTTATTTTTAGCCTGAAAATAAATACTGAACTTTATAAATAATGTCCCAATTTTAACTTTTTATACTTTGATTAATTGAAAAATGTACAGGTTAGAAAATTAATTTAAAAATACTGACTCCAAAAACGAAGTCATTATTTTTTCATAAATCCCAAGCATCAGATCTTAAACAAATTTATATGGAACCATCTCTTAGGTCCCCCCTCTTTCTAACAAAAAAGAATCAGAAATCGGACAATACAGTAAAGAATTATTGCTGAATATACATAAAATATATTCCGATTAATTGCGAACCTTCTTCTTTTTTGAAATCTGTTAAAAATAGATTGTAAATATCACAACAGTAAATGGGGTTTGCACACATTATAAAAACTAAACATACCTATTCTTTAATACGTACTTTCGTTTAAAAAAATAATACACAGTAGAAATGACGAGATTTAGCTTACCAAAATGAGCTTTTCCATAATGACAAAGGGGAACAGGACATGTAAAGTAAGTACAAGAAAAATAGTTTTAGTTTATACAAAAGGGACAAAATATATTTAAATTTATGTGTAATTTTTTTTTCTCTGAACCGACTGTCCTTGCTTCTGTCTGTAAAAAAAATATGAGCTGACGTCGAAAAAAGATAGGGATAATGTTAAAATTATTGTGTAAAGAAAATATAGGCATGCATATTGAAAATTAAACCTGTACTGTGTATGTATATTAATTCTTAGGAGTAATTTCTTACATTAAGCATAAGATCCATTGAAACACCTGGCATTACATTGAGTGAGGGCGACTAACCTATTATTTTAACCATGGCAGTAAAGGTTGAGACTTAATTTTATTTTTTACTTTACTTGTAATTAATTTTTGAAAAATTCAACCAAATAAACTTTATTAATATAAATTTTATTGACAATCGCCCGTGGTCAGTTGTGAAGCGACATACTGTTATTTGGAAAAGCGCCGTTGCCAGTTTTAATCTCAGTTAGTTATGAGTTTAGTAGATAACCAGAGATTTTATCAATCGTTCTTGCAACTGGCTGTAACACAGAATTACTAATAAATTATAATAAAAGATATTAGAAAATAAGAGCTATAAGAAATAACCAGTAAAATAAAAAATGTTAGTTTGTTAAAAAAGGAATGAAATAAGATAAATTTTGTAAGCGTTTGCGGTGTGGAAAAACCAGAAATAAAATAATGCAAATAATCATTTGAAGCATGATATCCAAACATAATAAATCTGGAGTTCAAGTCTCCAAGCCAGACGGCTCAAGAAAGTGGTCAAGGTGGTTGTGGATTGATTGGTATTAGATAGATTAGATTAGATTGGTAGGTAATGGAAAAAGGTTTGTGTAGCGGATTTAATAATAGCAGTAGGTACTGTATATAGGCAACCAAAAGGTAACAATTTATTGTTTTTGGATCAAGTTGTAACTTTGTTTTCCAACATTTTTTCAAATTTAGATTAAATTATATGTGTATGAGATTTTAACATAGACATGTTGGATATTGGTGATTCTACTACAATTTGTTTTAACAAGATACGTAAAACATTTGATCTAATACAAATGATTAAAGAACCAACAAGGGGTAACTCTTTGTTAGACTTATTTAGTACTAATATAAATATCAATTTCTGTACAAAATTTGTTAACCATAATCTAGTTGCAGATCATTCAGCAATAAACTGCAAATTTAAAAATGTTCACAATGTACCTAAAAATGACTTTAAAGTAGAATATAGGTCACTTACGAAGATTACTCATGCATATTTTTAAAATCATTTGGCATCTATGCTCTGGTACAATATTTATTTTACTGAAAACATTGATAAAATACAGTTTTTAAATAGCTACATAATTATAGTTTTAGATATACATTTTCCAAAAAAATAAAAAACCAGAAAACTAATTAAACAGTCTCCCTGGCGTACTGAAAATATTAATAAGGCAAGGGCTTAGAGAAAAAAGTTTGCAAAAGACAACTTTCAACGCATTGGGATTACTATAAACAATTAAGAAATAACACAACTACAGCTATAAAAGCAGAAAAAACTGGATATGTTTATTGGTATATTTTTAACTACACTGCTATAAGAAGTAGTTGGATTATATTGATGAGATAGCGGATTTATATTTATTTCCTTGGTTTTATTACACTTATTTGCTAGTAAATTAGGTTTTTCTTTTAACAGATCATTCCTACACTTTAATTCACTATTTAAAGAATCTAATAATTCGTTTTCTCGTTTGAGAATTTACAGAATGATTTTCTTTCTTTTTTGCTGCACATTCACTAATTTTTTGCGATGTTTTGAAATACCTTTAAAAAAATCTGATGTGTCCAACATATGACTTTCCTATCTTGTTATTAAAGGCTTTTTCCGGTTATTTTGTACAACCTATTGTAGCACCTCTATAAATGTTTAGAGGATAAACTAAATACATACATTTTATACATACATCTACCTCGAAACATTTTTCTATAGATATTGATTGAAAAGGAAAATACTGAAAAATTTAAATTTAGCACTCTTCCTACAATTTTTCCATTACGATCCATTTAAAAGAATCATGTATAAACAAAAATTATAGAGATCGATCTCGCAAACAACTTTTACTTCAAACATTTTCATAAAAATCAGAATTTTGCACATTTTGTCAAATTTATCGAATACGGATTATTTCAGGAAATTTTGACATTTAGCAAAAATTATAGAAAATAATATTAGAAGTAACTTTTATTTGATTATTTTTTTTTCTCCAAACATAAATAATAGATATATTCCATAAAATATAAAAACGGCCTCCCATAAAGTACCCCCCCCCCCCAGATGATCCGACTTTGTTCAAAATCTAATCATTTCCCGTCAGGCTGAAATTAAACTTAAATTTAAAATTTAATGTTTTTTTCTTTATCCGTTTTTGAGTTTTCTTCAAATTTCGAAATTTACACACTTTCTCAAATATCTCGAATACGGTCCATTTTAGAGAAATTATGTATAGGATAAAAATTATAAAGCATTATATTACAAATAACTTTTGTTCAAACAATTTTTATAAAAAAATATTTTTTTACATTTTGTCAAATTTCTCGAATACAGACCAATTTAGGAAAATTTTGTATAAAACTTTTATAGATAATAATATAAGAAATAACTTTTATTTGAAAAATTTTCTACCCCAAACGTAAATAACAAATATATTCCATAAAATATAAAAATGATTACCTATAAAGTACCCCCCAGATGTTCCGACTCTGCCCAAAATCTAATCAGTTCACTGGACGCAGGAACAAAGCCTAAGTTTAAAATTTGGTTTTTTTCTGTGTATCAGTTCATGAGTTATGGTGGACACAGACACACACAGACACACACACAGACACACACACACACACACACACACACACACACACACACACACACACACACACACACACACACACACACACACACACACACACACACACACACACACACACACACACACACACACATACACGTACACGTACACACACACACACACACACACACACACACACACACACACACACACATCTTCGCGAAAATAGTTAAAACGGATTCAGGGACCTCAAAACGTAAAAATCCGTCGAAAACTCGAGGTCGAAAAAAATCATGATTCCTATACTTTCCTTATTTCTGTATACAGATAGGAAAGTAAAAATAGTAATAAATAAATGGTTATCATTTATATTGTACATAAAATTTTACCTTAAATATAGAAATATAGATATACAAAATTTCATAATACTTATTAGTTTTCCTGTTTTATTTTGTATTTTAGCTTCAAAAAGGTTTTTTTTAGAAGAAAAAACAGAGAAGGAAAATTGTTTCTTCTCCATTCAGCGTTTCTCGGCGACTTTTTTTGGCTTTTTAAACAAAACCAGATTTTAAATTTAAGCTAGCTGGTTGAAAATGACCAAAGACAATCAGAATTTTAACAGTTTGGTTATTTTAGAAATATTGAATTATTTGATTTCTACAAGTGAATTTATTTTAACATTTTATTTTAATTATAATTTATCTCAGTTTACTTAAAAGGTTATTTTGAAATATGTGTTTTAGTTTTTAATAATTTTGCATTTTAATATTCATAATGTGTTAGTGTGGTAGAACTGTCTCACCAAATTTAGTTGCGTTTACGGGGTGTGATCAAAAATCTTAGATAGAAATTTTTCTATGTAACTTTTATGATCTTCTAATTGTTTTATATTTAAATTTTTAACATTTGCCATATATAATGTTCATCTCAATACATGTTTAATTCAATATTTTTTTTGTTAAATTTCTTTTCAATAAATGTTTAATTAAACAATTTATACTTTAAAAATTTCTTTTCATTATACTAACATTAAGAATACCCTGGCAAGATTATCTTTATCTTTAGAAGTAAAATATTCCCCAAAATAGTTCAAAATTTACGCATATTGCAATAGGAAGTGTGAACCACGTCTTATTAGGACATAAGCAAATCTGTCGTAAAATCACAGTAGCCTAAAACCACTCTAAACTCGGCAAGGTCCAAAATAAATTATAAGTAAATATGCCTTTTTTGTAACAAATCATTATGAACAAATAAATCATAAATAATTAAAAAGATACGAAACTTTATGTGGTATTACATTTCTTATAACGTGTTGTGTTGTTTTCTCTTTTTACATTTTTATTTTTCAGAAATGTTAATTTCAAAATTTGGTGGTAATAGTTTCACCAAAATTTATCTTTTTGGAACAATTTTTTCTGTAGTGATTCACCAAAATTAGTAGTAACGTGAGTATTATTATATAATAATACTTTAAATTATGGTGGATACGCATTATAAATTTAAAGATTAGATGTTTTCGAAAATATGAATTACTATATATATCTATTTTAATTAAAAAAACTTTAAATTATTGTAGAATTAGTGTAGATACGCAATATGTTGATGGTTGGAAATTTTTTAAAATTTAAATTATCATAATGTATCTATTTCAATTCAACGCAAAATTTGATTTGAAAGTACTCTAAATTATGGTGGATACGCTAATTGATGGTTAGAATGTTGAAAATTTAAACAAATGTTTATTCAGGAGTTTTATTTAAACTTTTATATACATTATTTCTATGAACTATTTCTAAAATAGAATTTATAAGTTTTTCAGTTGACTGTTGAGTTTGGGTCAGCGAAAAAACGAGAAATTCCACAATAAACATTTTTGTTTTAGAAATTGTTAAATTATTTTTGTGTTGATATTATTATACTCTTCACACAGTACCGAGTATGCAATTGCTTCGTTTGTCCGTTCATCTGTCCGTCCGTTCGTCCGTCTGATAAGTCAAAAACGAAAAAACGAAAAAAAAAAAAACATAATAATTTAAAAATTTCAGAAAAACTCAAGCTTTGTAAGGGGACGAAACCTATTGATTGTGAAAAAAATATTGTAATCTTTTAAATTCCCCGTAAACGTAGTTAGCGTTCAGGTTCAACGATTGCCGCAAAATAAACTTACCAAGGCAATTTCCAACTTACGAAGACTACAGGTATCGAAAATAGTTTCGACTCTCTGATTTCACACTAAGTGGATAAGGTGTGGTCCGTTTAATACCGAGATTCACAGTATTTAAAGGTGTGCGCCAGACCAATTTAAATGCCAGATAAATATGTTTCCTTGTCCCTAACCTAACATAACCTAACCTAAGATGTTAACCTCTTTTAGTAGTAAAACTTGTAATGAAGTCAATTTTCCTTAATCAATTTATTTTCATTTTTAATAAATATTAAACGCGGATGTAATGAAGTCAATTTTTCCTCAATCAGTTTATTTTCATTTTTCAGTTTTAATAAATTTTAAACGCGGTTGGGGGCTGAGTCAATTTACATGCGCGAACGCCGTTCGAGATCTCGCTGCGCGGTGGGTCTAAGCGTAGGTGGGATTTCTATTGGGAAAGGGAATCTACAGTGGTTGAACGAGACCAGAGATGCTATTACAATTATCTGTTCGATATAATTTTTGGTTGTCAGCAGTCGAGTTTAATAAGCCGCACTAGAAATCAAATCACGCCGATATTTTTTCCTTTTTCGTTTATTTACAAATCCGTTAGGTAAAAAAACCTTGTTCCGCTTTTTACGTTTGATATTGAGTCCGTATTTCATTTTAAAAACCGAATTAGCTTGTAGGAATAGAAACATTTTCAGATAGTGTTTAGTTAAAAGATTTGATTTGATTTCATTAATAAATAATAGAATTTGTTTCTTGGCAAATGAATTTGATATTTTTGATAAATACTTTTGTTTAGTAAGTACCGCGTTGTAATTAAGTTGGAAATATTTGTAAACGGAGTTTTCGAGGAGACGTTTTCCCTCTTTTAATTGTTTGTTCTTTTACCGTTTATTTGAATAATCTTAAATAGCATTCTGTCTTTGTCTGAACGGGCTCGTGATGACGATCAGTTCACCCTTGGAGTAGGTGCTATCCGCGTTAAATTTTTTTTTAGTTAATCTGTAAACCGCAAATTTTAAATAATTTTAAATAATTTTAAATAGTATCCTGTCCTGTTTAAACGGGCTCGTGATGACGATCAGTTCACTCTTGGAGTAGGTACTATCCGCGTTAGTAATTTTCTTCCCTCCGATAATAGTTTGTTTTTCTCTTTTTCCGTCAATTTAAATAACTTTAAATAGTATCCTGTCCCTGTCTGAACGGGCTCGTGATGACGATCAGTTTATTCTTGGACTAGGTGCTATCTGCGTTAGTTTTCTTTTCCCCTTTATATGCTTCATTTTTTTCGTGCAAACTGCAAGTTTTAGAAATCAAAAATAGCTTCATTACCCTGTCTGAGCGGGTTCGTGATAACGATCAGCTCATTCTGGGATAATAGGCTACCCCGGGTATAAATTTATTTTTATTTTCTTTGTTTAGGCAATTATGGCATAAAACAAAATTAAATGTAACTAAGGACAGAAATCAAATTTTAGTTAGGACAAATTATCCCCTGCCGCAAGAGTTAATACTTTCCGGATATCCTGAAACCAAATCACATTTCTTCCTAATGTCGAATTCCGACTGGTGACAAGCCCCGTATAGTCGTCACCAGTAAGTGACGAAACTCGGCCATCACCCGGAAAAACGTCACAATTCAAACCTTCTAAAACAAAATAATCATCACTTCCGTTGATACCATATCCCAAAATAACCAAGGCCAAGAAGTAGCTGAATTCAACACACGTATACTGCCTCGAGCGTCAAAACCACAATGGAACGCGCTTTGACTATGACATGGTCGACACTTGACTTTTTCAAACGTCAAGTCAGTTAAGTCTAGCTTTTTATGTCGAAACAATATTTATGAATAACATATTTTATATAACAAATGAACTAAAACTACTACATACGAGTACTTTAATATCCCAGAATACTGAAATACTTGAGGTTAAACAATTAACCACACAAAAAGGTAAATAAAAGTCCCACTAAACTATCTTAATTACACCTAATATATTTTAAGAACAATTGTTCAGAGATTCTATAACCTCAGTGAAATATAGTTTTCACTATGAGTTATGGCGAAATCCACAGGAAAAAAAACAAAATTGTACAGAAATATATAAGCATATTAGCGAAGACGAAGACAAACCTGGGTCAAACTAAAATCTCGGATCGTTTTAGACGTAAAATTTGTGGATTAATCACATGATTATCAAAGTTAGTAATTTAGATCATACTGTCGAACTTGGGTCATATGCCTTATCAATACAAACTAAAGAAAAATATAAAAACTCCCTCCACTTATAGAGTAAGAGAAATAACAATATTGGCATAAAATAAGTCATTAAAAGCATGACCAAGATCACAGACACTCCATCCTCAAATACATTACACAACGATTTAGAAACTTTCAAGTTCCGATTACAAAATCAATTAGTGAACTGCAAGTGTCACTACAGTGAAACCCGAAGAAGTTCCACTGGCTGGAAACTCAAGAACTATCCCAGGCACTCTAGGATAAAACTATTGTCTCAAGTGACATTATGACCACTACCAAAATATTCAAACGAACAAAAATAAATAAAATAGATAATATCTGCGTGCCACCAGTACAGGCCCCAAAGAAACCTATCGACAGCCGTAAGCTGGAAACCAGAGCTAGGAGAGAACTCTTGTCTCAAATGACACAAAACATTCACAAACACAAGGTATGTATCACATTAATATTTCAACTTCATAAGACACAGAAAGATACCACCAAAATATACAAAGTGTGTCCAAAAATAAAGTCAATTGCCAAAATCAGTTACCGAAAGTGTTAAGGCGAAATTAGACGCAACAACGAAAATATTATTAATCTATAAAAGAAAGAAGTCCTTTGATTTAAAAAAAATCTGATTAAAAATGTTGGGGTTAAGCGATGTTTAAATTAAAAAAACAACAAAATTAGAAACGAAAAGTAATATCAACATAAAATTTTAGTGAAAATCAAGCTCTATAAGAGGATGAAGACTATTATTTCTAGGAAAAATCTAAATTAAAATGGGGCTTAAAGGGGGTTGAGGGGATTTAAAATATTGAAAAAATCCTAACTTAGAAACAAAAAATAATATCAATTTGATATTTTTGCAAAAATTCAAGCTCTATAAGAGGAAGAAACCGTTTAATTTAAAAAAAAAATCTGTTTAAAACTGTGGATGTTAAGGGGGGTGAAATTAAAAAAAAATCATAAATCAAAAAACGAAAAGCGATATTAACATGAAATCTTTTATGTACACAGTAAATGTGTCCCTTGGACAGAAAAAGTAAAAGAAATATACAGGTATATGTTTAGAAAATTATGACATGAAACAAAATTAAATGTAACTAAGGTCGATGTCGCTAGGACATAAATCAAATTTTAGTTGGGACAAAACATCCACTGCCGCAAGAGTTAATACTTTCCGGATATCCTGAAACCAAATTAGATTTCTTCCTAAGTGTACAAACACAGTGGAAGCAGATTTCCGCTTACCGGCAATCAGCGCCGAGCTGCGCTTATAAGCTTTCAAAATAAACGCATGTTTTTAAATTGACAAGTACACAGTTAAAGCAGGTCGGCGCCAGTAACCAGCGCTAACCTGCGTTCTCGCTTTTGCAGGAATGACAATTTAATTCATTTCTGCTTTTGGTACGCGCTGGTTTAGTGGTTGTACCATGAATAAGAAGGCACCTATTGCTGCCGTTTTTGAAAGACCCCCTATTTGGGACAAGAAAGAGAAATTGCATTGCAACCGGAATGTGATTGCTAAATATTGGAGGGAAATAAGTACTTAAATGAAAGAAAATGATATATTTATGATAAAGGATTTTGAGAAAAATACGTGAGAAAAATACTATTACGAATATTTTTGCTTCATTGCGAGGTCTTTCCGTCATTTAGCTTTCGGTATTGCCCTTGCAATATTCGACAGATACATCGCTTGGATGTCGTTGAAAACCTTCCGTATCAATAATTGTGTTATGTAAAACGCAAATACATTTAATAATATTGTCTGCTGTCTCAATATTGGTTTCAATGCATTTTGAAAGTATACGCCATTATGCCGTAATTATCCCAAATGTACATTCTATGTATTATATAGAGCGAGATAAGCGTTTATTAAAACATTCGTGATCAATACATATATAAATTTCCACCAAAAGGTTTTGTAGATGCAACAGAACGATTTTTCTCGCTTTTACAGGTATTCACTCTGTACCATTCAGCCGCGAGACAACGGCGCAGATCGGCGCTGATTGCCGGTAAGCGGAAATCTGCTTCCACTGTGTTTATACACTGTCGAATTCCGACTCGTGACAAGCTCTGTATAGTCGTCAACAGTAAGTGATGACTTAATATTAATAATGGTTTTTTTCATTCATTATCGTTATTAGCAAGCTTGGTTTAACGGTTTTTTTTATCAGGTAGGTATTCAGTAAGTTAAAAAAACAAACATTATTTTTTACAGTTGACCATTTGGTAGTTACTTAGGTAGTTTAATATATATGTATAGTTCATATCATTTAATTTCTTTATTGTATTAATAAATCCGTTTTGGATCAGAGACACCACACATACTCCAAGGTCGGCATAAATATTTCTTGAGCATTTAAGACTTAAATGGCACCCCCATTTGCTGTTATTTTTTTCATGCCAACACGTTTCGATAATAAAATTTTGTATTAATTTTGGGAGTATAGATTACTTTAAATAACTTGAACAATCAGTTTGGCTATAAGTAGTAAATTTTCTGTATTCAATTTTGATGATTTTTAAATAATCAGTTATTATATTATTTGGCTATGAGTAGCAAATTTTCTGTAATCAAGTTTTGATGATTTTTGAATAATCAATTATTGGTTTTGCTAATCGTATTACATTGCTTTTATAGCTACATAATTCATCAGTAATTGTGTTAGATTAAATAATCACTTGTTGCAATTTTTTTAATCCTTTCTTGGATTATTAAGTATTAATATTGTACATTTAAATTCTGAGACTTCGAAACGCAAATTCTTTACTTAATTTTTTTTTCGATTATTAATTTTAATTAAATGTAATTATTACCTTAATGTTGGGTTTGGCTTCACCACCGTACTTGTTTGCCGACGATTTTTGCGATACTGGGGTATCCCAAAAATCATATTTAAGTATCCAAAGGCCGTACCACGACCTGAGATTAGCTGGAGCATAATTCAAGGTGAAATCTTTAGAAATATACATTTTCTTTTAAACTAATAACACACTGTAGTCAATTGACGTTAAACACTACAAAAATGTCAAGGGACCACTGCAATATATAAGTTTTAATTAAGTTCCTTATGATAAAGCTAGAGTTTATAATTC
This sequence comes from Psylliodes chrysocephalus, assembly GCA_927349885.1. Lineage (NCBI taxonomy): Eukaryota > Metazoa > Arthropoda > Insecta > Coleoptera > Chrysomelidae > Psylliodes > Psylliodes chrysocephalus. The sequence goes on from OV651825.1 coordinate 29,614,974, forward strand.
TCACTAGCTTTCTATAAAATAAAAAAAAAGAGAATTATTGTCGCCCCTCTCTTCCAGAAAACTAATTTCCCCAGAAGTGTCTATTAGAAAAGCAGAATTCACGACTGAGACAAATTTATGGTCAATGTGCTTATTTCTTTTTTATTTTATTAAAGGTAATTTAATAAAATTTCTTATAAGTGTTTTGATATTAACATTTTATTGCAAAGTAACGTCGACTTATTTATGTTTGGATAAGAAAATTATTCAAATAAAAGTTACTTCTAATATTATTCTCTATAATTCTTGCCTTATACAAAATTTTCCTGAAATGGTCCGTATTCGAGAAATTTGACAAAATGTACAAAATTCTGATTTTTAAGAAAATTGTACAACTAAAAGTTATTTGCGATATATATCTCCATAATTTCTGTTTTTACATGAATTCTCTAAAATGGACCGTAATGGAAAAATAGGAAGAAAAGTGTAAAATTAAAATTTTTCAGTATTTTTGTTTTAATGAATGTAATATAGAAAAATGTTTCGAGTTAGATGTATGTGGAAAATGTATATATTAAGTCTGTACTCTAAACATTTACAGAGGTGCTACAATAGGTTGTACAAAATAACCAGAAAAAGCCTGTAATAACTAGATATTAGATAGGAAAGTCATGTGTTGGACACATCAGATTATTAGAACCGATTTAATACTAGTTTTGTTACCTAATATTTAATAAAATAAATTTTAATTTTTACGCACTGACGTATTTATTCCACGTTCATCTCTATCAATATAATATTTCCTAGACTTTTTCTCTCAAAATTTTTAAATTTCTCAATGTTTCTAAACACCTCTTTTTGACAATGTCTTCTTTGTGACTATGGATTTATTTAAATTTGATTCATTTTCCTGGAACTTTTTTTTAAATGTCCACAACAATACTGCTTTTACCCAAACAATACAAACAAACGGGAATTAAAAATTGCTTGCTTTTAAAAGGAGGCCTTTCCTATTATTTTCAATTCTCTTCATCAATCGCTATACGACAAAAGGCGTATAAGTCGTATTTTGCGAACCGGTCTTTTGTTTGCCAACAGAATTAACCTCACAATCTATCACGGCTCTGTGCCGTGCTATGCTGATAATGTTATTGATGAGTGCTGACAACGAATCGTTTGTTTTTGAGATAAATTTTGTTTTTCGAAGTATTAGCGCACCCTAACGAATGTTATGTTTCTTATTCTCGAAGAAGACAAGCAGAAGTTTAGGATGATTAAAGATGACGAAAAAGGTAAAAAGAGCAGAACAGTTAAACATTAATGAGGTAAATCCAGAAAGCATTCAATTTATATATTTTTTCTGTTTTTTTTTAATTTAGCTTTTAAATATCTTTGTTCTTGAAATTAACTAAAGAGCCACTAAAGGAAATATTTTCAGTAGCGTATATCGTAAAAAAAGATATTATATCGACAGTATTATTTTCTGTTAATTTCTAAGAATCACAAAAAGTCTCCGGAATTATAAATTATAACCTAATAAAAAGAATTAATAAACATTTACCTACGAGCTCCTTGCAAATGTAATGTGCATATTTGGCAGTTCGAAATAATATATTTTAAATTAGACTTGTCTTGTCAAAATAAACAAAAAAGGATAAAAAGTTATGTATTGCTGATACAAGTTTTTGAAGGTATTATTTGTTGTAAATATGAAGACTAGAGAAAATAAGACGAATTGGTACACTTGAAAGACCCAAAAGACGAGCGCTAATTATGCTTTTACAACTCACCGCAGGGGCGCTGGTGTTGTTAGAGATGTTAAAATATATGAATGATGTTGCTCTTATACATGGCCTTGAGGAAGAATGCAACTATTATCGTACGATAATCAACATTTGTCAGACTCGTACATTTTAATTACCGCTATGTATCTAAAGATCTCCATCTAAGATTGGAATGTCGCCATTATCAATAGCCTCGGTAGCTTCTCTAGCTCCAAAACAATCCAATTTGAAACAGCTGCTTAATGTAAGAGTTGAGTAGCAATAGCAGTAAATTTTGATAGGAAGTAAAAACTAAAAGACTGATTACATTTGCTTCCTAAACGAAAAATAAATTTTGTTCTTCACGAGGCTCTTGTATGATATATAAGTTAACTTTTAAACAAATACTTTTTAAAATTAAATCAAGATAACAAAAAACTAATTAATATAAACAATGTGTAAATCCAGCTCGCAAAATAAATAACTAAAGCATATTTAATAAATTTAAATAGACTTTTAAAATAAATAAACTTAACAGTAACAATTCGTAGAAATATAATTTGTACTGAGATAATTTTTAAAATGACATTTAATAACTTACCGCTACTTTTTACAGTCTCAACATTGAACTGGTTATTAGAGATATCAGATGAGAAATTAATTTTAATGAAAAGGTTCGAATCATCGAGAGCCAGCCAGATCCCCACCTAGAGAAATTTCCCTCTCTAAACATATTGCTATCGCCGATAATTAAATGGCAAATCAATCTGACACTAATTTATACAGGATGTCACACAATTAAATTAACATTTTTAAATGGAATTTTAAAATGTTACAATACATGGCGAAGCATAATTGCCTCATTAATATTGAACCGTTTATTTATTTTAACTTATTTGTTTTTAAAAAATAATTGTACTTTTAGTAAATTTATTTTCTGTATACAGGACGAAGCATAATTGCCTCATGAATATTGAACCGTTTATTTATTTCAACTTATTTGTTTTTGAAAATTATTTGTACTTTAAATAAATTCATTTTCTGTATGCAAGGCGGAGCATAATTGTCTCCTGAATTTGAAGGGTTAATTATTTCAATTCATTTGGTTTTTTTTTTTGAAATTTATTATACTGTTGGTGGATTTATTTTCTATGTACAGGGCGGAGCATAATTGTCTCCTAAATTGTTGAACCGGTTTATTTGTTTTTTTTTTTAATTAATTCTACACGGAGAGGATCATGTATCATGATCATCAAGCTCTTATATTATTGTACCGGAGTATTTACTTAAACTTTATTTTAGTTTGTAAATAATTTTAATTTATGTAAAAATTTATTACAGTTTAATTATTTGATTTCCTTGTACAACTCAACCGATGTTCTTGTACTAAGAATTTGTTTTCTGTATACTGGGGAGGCCGATACCGTGGCCGAGGTGTATAATTTATTTTGTAAATGTATATTTTGTTATTTATCCCTGTGTTTCTTTTATTACCGGCTCTTGACCGTTTTCTTTCAGGGTACCGTAAAGTACAAGGTATAAGGGAGATAAGTGCTTTAATCCCAATTTAGTGGTTACCCTTAGCAGTGACGGCCTGGAAGTTGTTTTTTTACTCCACTGAGTTTATCTTGAGTACACTCTCGTGTGCTACAGGGTCGCAAAGCAAACTGTGTTACCAACCCCTATTCTGAACTCACCATCATAGCGCCATACAGATTTTCTAAATCATTGTAAGTGGAATTGAAAACATGTCACAAGTTTGTAATAAAATAAAATATACTCTGTAAAATACAGGTTTTGACTAGTTTACAATAAATAATATAGTTAGAAATAAATAAATTATTTAGTAGTAGCTTTAAAACACTTTGTGATTTCTCCTTTGTTTTTTATCTGATT